>OZ010714.1:7046582-7078724 GCA_963932345.1 Ophion ventricosus | reverse complement strand
AGAGCTTGAGTCTCGAGAGAGCCCACTTAGCTGCCCGTAAATGTGTCGCTCTCTCGTATGATCTCTCGACTCCTCTCTTTCTCTCTCTCTTCTACCCTTCAGCGTTTACTCTCCACGCAGATGTTTCATCGTAGATCACCTAAAACCGCCAAAAAAGCCTACTCGCACACCAATTTATAAATAATGTATACGTTGAAAGGAAAATGTCGACGTCAAAAACGGGAGTGTCCGATGTTCTCGTGTCGCTGGTTATTAAGGACTTTCGATACCGTTCCTTCGCTGCATCCTAATTAATTTCCCGGTGATATAAATTTTATTGTCTACAAGCATTTCGATTTTAGTCTCGAGGCATCTCCATCTATTGCACATATTTTCACGATTTTTTTTTTTTTTTATAATAAAATTTATCTCCACATTTTAATCTTTTTATACAAAAAAATTGAAGTTACAAAGTACAAGAAAGAATCTAAACATTTTTTTTAATTTATCTTGGTGACCTGGCTGAAGTTACGCCTGCTTTTACCTTGTCGACACGAAATCTTAACTTTGGAGCATGTGAAAACAAAAAGTCGAGGATTTTATTATAAAGTGGAGTTGTAGTTATGACCCCAACTAAAAACTTTCACCCCCCCCCGCCCCTCCCGATAAAAAGAAAACAAAATGGCGCATTTGGGAATTTTTCAACTGTTTTTTACAACTTAAATTGTTCAAAATAGGATTAAATATTAATGAATATTTATATCGTTAGTAGGGGTCGAAGAGATACATGCGCAGAATAATCCCTGTGAATTTGAGCGCAATAGTTGAGGTGCAATAGTTTTTCCAAAATCATGTCGACAAGGTCAAAAAACGTTGTTTTGAGAAAAACGCGTTCAAAGTTTCTCTTGTAAAAATGTATATAAAACTTTTTAAAAAAGTCTCTTACCCTCAATTAGCGATGTCTGGTTCATATATAATTCCTTAAGGGGTTACGTGGGTTTCGAAGCCAACAAAAAACATTTTCCCAATTTTTAAAAAATATAATGTTTGAATTATTTCATTTAAAATGTTAAGCACATAAAAGAGCAACATTTCAATAATATTTTTTAAAAAATTCATCCAAAAATTTGAGAAATTCAGCCGGTGGGACCTGGTTTTCGGAGACCCCTCAAAAAAAAGTGTCCTTGTGGTGGTCAGGATAACTCGTGATAGCTTCATCTGAAATTAAAAAACCAAATTTTTTCTGTTAGTAGATAAGTATAGGTCGTGATTGAACAAAGGATTGTTAAAAAAATTGAAATTTGAATTTTTGGCAGAGTTGTATGCAAAATAGTTCAATTTTTGGTACAATTTACACTACGTATAGCCTTGTAAAATTAGTTGTAACCGAAAAAAAACCTTCGTTCAATCACTAGTCAATGCTATTTTTAAGAAGTGTGCAAACTTTCAATAAGATCGGTGTATTAGTTTTTGAGAAATGGTGTCCACCGACTTCAAAAATAGTGTTTTGAGAAAAATTCGTATACCTGCGTCGCTCCCGGCCGGTCTTTCCCAACGGGGGGAATTACCAAAGGCTCTCTCTCCTAGACTTTTACTCCGATTGACTTAAAACTTTGGAAGAATATTCTAGACATATTGTACTATTAGATAATAAAATTTAAAAAAATGGATTTGTCGAAATTTTCAAACCCAAGTAACCCCTTGAGCTTCTTTAAAAGCTTCACTTTATTGGGATTTTTCGTTGCGGAACTCTGTTATGCAAGCTATGGACGCTCGACACGGCGGTTCTATTGTATCACTCTTTTTAGCCTCTTGTCGATCACTCTGGCCTACATAACGTTCTCTACCGTATTTCTACAGGTATGTAATATATGAAACTGATGTTAGAAAATCGAAAATTTCCGAAAATAGACTGATACTGATCCCTTAAAAACAGAGTGTGTGTTCCCGGAGGTAAGAAAATGAAAAGCGATTGAAAAGCTCTGGCACGTGGTAGACCAGTCTATATAATTTCCAGGGTTGATCGGACAACTCGGTCAAGCAGCATCTCTTTCGCCTTTCTCCACCAGTTCTTCTTCCTCTTACTATTTTCGCGAGCTTCTCGCATGGTCGCGGTCTCCCTCATCGACTCTTTAGTCTTTGGAAATGATGCGCTTAGCTTGGACTGTGATCCTGTTCCTATAATGTATTACTGGCAGGCATATACGTATATGTTTATAATTATCTGTGTGTGTATACCCACGTGTTCCTCTTTTCCTCTTTTTCTTTACGCGCTCGGCCGCGTCTTGAAAATCGCCGAAAGACTCGAGGCGTTCAGTCCCTTCGTCGTTGTTGGTCGTAACGTGTAATTGGCCTGGCTGTGAACGCGATATTAGATCCTCGTTATCCTAACGAGCTGAAATACCCAACTAAAACGGTACACGCTCGCGAATATCTTCCCTCTCTCTCTCTCTCTCTCTCTCTCTCTCTCTCTCTCTCTCTCTCTCTCTCTCTCTCTCTCTCCCTCTCTCCCTCTCACTTTCAATATGCGTCAGCTTGTGTACCAAGAGGAACGAAGACATAGAGAAGGTAGAAGATGAAAAGGAACTCGAGTGTGTGTGGTTGGTGTGAGAAAATCCAGGCGGGGTGGCAAACGCGAAACTTCTTGGACATCGTGAATCCTTCTTTTGCTCACTATCTTTCTCTCACTCCCTCTCTGACTCATTTGGTGTGTTCCCTTTAATTTCCGTACCAATTTCGGACGTTTTGTGCGTTTCGGAGCTTTTGCACTTGTACATAGTCCGCTTGCCAATTAATCTTTCGAACTATTCGCGAATAATGTACCACACGATTATATTTACATATATATGTACGATAAATGTCGTACTTCGAACTCGTTATATCTATAACGTTGGCTCTTAGCGCATTTTGCTGTTTTGCGGACGGTCCTCAAGGTTTTTTTTACTTTTTTAAAAGATTTGTGGATTTTAGATACAGGACGATAGAAATGACGTTTATATTGATATGCTTACATTTATGCAAAGGGGTTTTTGAAGACACTGGCGTTCACATTATTTTGAGTATGGGGACCGTCGGGTTCTGAGAGAATGATTCTGGACATTTTTCAAAATCCCCTCATCGCATATATGTATAAACTTTTAAAGAGTAAAGAAAGGACCCCAAGTAATAAACGCCCTCCCCCCCCCCGCCCCCCGGAAACATTATCGGTCGCTTTACATCATAAAAAAACCTCATTAAGTTTAACACAATTATTTTCCATTTTATTATAATTCACTGAACACAATTTTTCAATTAATCAAATGTACAAAAAAATTGTTGAATAACTTTTTTTACCTAAGCAAGCTTACTAGAAATGTTGCACACAAAAGGTTGTTAAACCTTAGAAATAATATTTTTGAAAATTTTTTACGTTCATTAAAAGATTCATATTAGTATTATAACAAAAAATGATATCATCACTATATAAATTGTATATGTATATATATATATATATACATACATGATTGCAATGCTTTGGATAATTGAAAAATTAAATTCGAATAATATAATTCATTTTATAGAGCTATATAGTATCTTCGTAAAATAAGAAATAAAATGAATTATATTATTCTAATATAATTTTGAAATTATCCTCAGTGATCGAGAGTCTTGCAATTATTCGAAGTGATGGAAAACTTTTGACCATGGAATTTGAATTGTGGGCTATCAATACTGCTCGAATAAATTTAAAAAATACATACAATATATATACATAAAAAATGAAGATTATATATATGTTTTATTAATTGGTCGATAGACCATAATCTACGATTCTCATTCACCAATGAAATAAATATTTAACTATTTATTAGGAAACGCTGTATGTTCCATAGGTCGCACGCACAATACTGCTCGAATAACAGGCTTATATATGTACACGTATATTCCCATTTATACATACATAGATGTATATGTATATATATATATATATATATATATATATATGAATACATATATGCGACGTCTACAACCAATCACCTGCACCAACCTAATTATACCGTATGTCAAACCGACCGTACGATAATTACAATATTTACTCTACATGCGTGCTCAACACTCAGACACGAGTATTCCAGACATATCTATCTCTATAATACGCAGATATTGTACCGAGGTTATTGATCTATTTTTCTGGTCTACCTTCATTATCATCATGGTATAAAAATGTTGGTTTTTTTTTGCAAATTCGTAACATTGCAGATAGTTACAGTACCGTTGTGCGAATTCAATGCAAGCGCATACGTCTTTGTTTTTTTTTTCCTTTCACGATGCTGATGTTTCCATTGCGTGTGGCGTATTTTTGGCGGTGCGGTTTAACGCAATGAAAACAATTTCGTTTTGTTCACTCCGTAACGTTTGCGCGAGTGATTGGGGGAAACAAAAAAATTGTTTCTCGATGTGTTATTCAGCCAGGGGCGAGGGGGTGGTGTGGAGAGGATGGTAAAATTTGATGAAAGAAAAGAAGGAAGAGGAGAAGGAGGGTGACTCTCACGGTAGCCCTATCGATGTTCTCTTTTCCCTTTTCGCGGTTCCGTTGGTGAGAGAATCATCTGTGGCAACCCTCTCGCTCTCTCTCACTCTCTCTCTCTCTCTCTCTCTCTCTCTCTCCCACGGAGTCTTAGTCACCGAACGCGAAGAGGGCATCAGAAGAGGAGAGAAAACCGCGTGAGTTCTCTCGACGGTGGTCGGTTGGGAGGGCGGCAATTCGCGGGCGTCTCGTTTCACGGTTCACACAATGAGGGGCACACTCGTTCCCCATGTTGGTGCGGTTTAAGGGCACAAAGGTGCAACACGTCTATACCTTTTAAATGTATATGTGTATTGCTCGGGGATGCTGTGTGGAGAAGCGAAGAGCAGAGGCACCGCTAAGAGAAATGTGTAAGTACGCGAGAAAAGGATCGAACGACTATACGGTCGAACCGCAAGAGAGAGAGAGAGAGAGAGAGAGAGAGAGAGAGAGGGGAAAAGAGTGTTCTGTAGCAGCAACAGCAGCACGGGACTATTGGAACGCGAGGGTCTCGAGAGAAGAGTAGAAAGACCACCCAACGTGATCGCGCGCCGGACTTTGGTAACGCGAAGGTAAGAGGGAGACAAGAAGATATGGAAGCTTCACTGACGACGACGAAAAGACATGACGAAGAGGACGAGGAGGATAGGGGGAGAACGAGGCGCAATGGAAAGAGAGGGAGAGAGAGAGAGAGAGAGAGAGAGAGAGAGAGAGAGAGAGAAAGAGGACAACGGGCATCTGGGCGAGGAATGCTTGTTGGGTCATTAATGCTCCTCGCTATGCACACTCCTTATGGATCTGACCAAATCAGTGACCGATTGCCCTCTCCCCTCCGTTCTCTTCCACCTACTCCTTGACTCTTCTCTCGCATTCGACTCGCTGTATACGCCGCAGCTTCTGACTCGTGTTTTAATTTAACTCAACGTATATCTCTCTGGATCTCCTCCCCCACTTCTCTTTCACCTCATAACGCCTTTGTTGGATTTCCTCGGCTCTATGACCGACGACAAATTTCCACGCTGAGCGTTCACCTGGGGAAAAATGCGTACGGTGTTGTAAATCAGATTTTTATCTAGCTGAAGATTCGAGCGGAGATAGAAAGATTCCGAGGGGGACGAGGGAGAGGTGGAAATGTTTGAGAGAGAGAGAGAGCGAGAGAGTGAGAGAGAGAGAGAGAGGGGGGAGAAGGAGAATTGTCATACACCCTGGATGTTAGGTATACGATTTAAGAATGAGACTTGTTTCGTAAGAAATGGAAAATCCTAAGGAAGACGTCAAGGTGAAGAGGCTTCGGAAGATCAGTTCGCGTATCCAGAGATTGGACAATGGCTCGTTAAGTTTTCGTATCTTTCTAATGCATACGTATATCGACAATTTGCGATTAAAGGGCACACCAAGCAGTGAATGGACGAATAACGATACTGACAGAAAAATTCTCTTAATATTAACTAGATACGTCTATTTTTTTTTATTTTTTATTTGAATTGACTAGATTTTTCGTGAAATAAATTTTTTTCTATTGCATTCCATTAATAAAATGATTTATATTAAATATATGTATTTATTGAAGTCAAGATCTATTTAATATCATCTAATAACTAAATATTTTATTTATTCCTAATAAATCACAGCCTACTATGACCCTATTCGTTTTAAATGTATATTTTTTTATTGTTCAAGCTATTCTTTTTAAATATTAAATATATTTCGTGTCCGAGTCAAAACGACTTTCCTACCGAGTTGCTTCATTTTTTTAACAAAAAATATATGAAAAAAAATTTTTTCCTATAATTTTATGATTGATATATTCAATTGAATGTTTCGAACACTAGCATGAATTTTTTCAATTTTTTTTTCGAATGTATTAACTCGGTGCAAAAAAGGCAGGACTTGAAATACCCAGATTTACAGACGAAAGGTACCGGAAAAACGTTTATTGACGAAGCGTTAAATAAATGAAGATTAGATTGACCTTAAAGAAATAAAGATAAAATAAAAAATAAAATAAAAGATAAAAACATACGAGAAAAGCATATAGGTTCATGCCATAAAAGTGCGGTGAAAAAAAAATATATATCTTTCTTTTTTTCACCAACAAGGCTATTGGAAAAAAGAAAGGTATCGTCGTGCCTTTTATGAACAGGCGCGACTAACCCTTTTCCTCAATTGCAAAATGTTACAACAGTCTTCCAATGAAAACAAAGCTACGAGATTTTTGAGAGACTGAATCGTGTACAATTTTGCGTCTGTCTCTTTTGTCTTATACTACCAAATGAAACCAAGTAATAGATTTATTAGGAATACATAAAATATTTAGTTATTAGACGATATTAAATAAATCTTGATTTGAATAAATAAATATATTTAAAATAAATAATTTTAATAATGGAATGCAATAGGAAAAATTTGATTTCACGAAAAATCTAGTTAATACAAATTAAAAAAAAAACTCAAATAGACGCATCTAGTTAATATGAAAACAATTTTTCTGTCAGTGTGGCCCCCGTCCATTCACTGGTCGGTGTGCCCTATATTAAATCGAACACTTATTGATTTCAACAATGTCTCGATCCTCTTAATTCCGGTGATCTGCCAATCGAAGATTTCCCAATTACCCTTGCGATAAAGTTTTATTCCCTTGCTTGGGCGGAGCCGGGGGGGGGGGATTAATTGTGCCCGGTGAACGCTCGCTCGAGTAATTATCATGGTGGCGTGAGTGAGATTGCATAGGTATATACAGTCCCCCCCCCCCCCTCTCCCTCTCTCTCTTTCGCTCTCTCTCTCTCTCTCTGCGGCTCTCTTTTTCTCTCAGGCTCAACCGAGGGCCTGAGAGAGCGGCAGAGGAGAGCCGGTAATTAAATTCTTTGCCGAGGAGAACGATACCGGAATGCGCGTCGAGAGGCTACAGTGGGTGAGAGATCCTGGACCAAAGAGGGATGAGGGAGCGAGAGAGAGAGAGAGAGAGAGAGGGAGAGACGGCGATAAAAGAATACAGAGGGCGCGACGATGCATGGGGTCGGTTCTTTCGTAATTAAAAGAGAAACGTTTAGTTTCTTGCCACCCCCATGTTCGGGCCCTTGTGCAGCGCGGTAATTAAAAGAATATGGAGCCGTAATCGGTACCCCCGATGCCCCCGCTCTCCTTCATCCTCTTTGACCCTCTCTTATTTTTTTTAATCCCCGAATCATCGTGCTCTCGAGAAAGTCTACGATAGCGCTGCCCCCCCCCCCCCGCCACCCCCCCTCCCCCTCCCTACCGACTGTCCTTCTCGTGACGAAATACTAATTTCCCTTCTGTACGAATTTTCCTTCATTCGCTGAAACATCCTCCGCGGGGCGGGGGAAAAAAACGACAGGTTCGGTCGCCCAGCGAACCCAAGTTTTTTTTTTTTACGTATCCCATTCAGTCACGTCTTTTGGTCCCAGGAGGCTAAAGCTCCCCAATTGAAATAGTTGAGAACAATTATCGTTTGAAAGCCGTGACGTGGGATGTTGCGCCCTTAATGCTCAGTCGAACGGGGAAGGGAGAGGGAATAGCAGCGACATGCGCTATAGGGACAACCGTGCTTATTCTCAAATTTTCCGATGGATGCTCGGGAAGACCGCACCACCACCCCCCTCCCCCCGGCCTCATCCCGTTCTCAGGATTGGCCACTCCATCGGGAGAGCTTGCTCACGCATACCGCGCTTCGACATTATTATCCCTCTGCCCTCTTACCTCTCGCCAATTGAGAAGCCAATGGCGCGCGATATTATTCGCTTCTTTGCCAATTCCGGAATTTCCATTCTTGCCTCGGTAGGTCAAAAGGGCGATAGTTTTGCTTCGGTAAATCTCTCGTTACAGGATACACGATGAACGAGCTTCGGAAATGAGACGAAGGCTGTCGTTTAGAGCCCGCACGCATTTTGAAATTTTTTGGATGGATTTTGAGAAAAAATTCGGAATTACGATTTTGCTCATTCAGGTGTAGGGACAAATTGGCTGAGTGAAGCTTGCACGGGGATGAACGGTCAATAAATGCAGCGATGATTCGTAAGGAGGGAAATACATGTGAAAGACGAAAAAGTAGCCAATTATGATCTTTTTTTTTGTTGAAGGAAGAAAATATTTTATATTTATGAAACTTTAGGTATGATTTATTACATAATTAAACTGTTTGAATTAATTTTTTTATTAAAAAATACTGCAAAATCGCGACGCTATGGCGTCTTGAGTCAAAATTTATAGTCTCCTCTGAACACTCGCAGGATCCATTTCTTTTGCAATGCCAAGCCTCGGTTGAACCTACTAAACCTCATTTGTCGAGTTAAGTGCCATGAAGAGGCGTCCATTTGGTCCAGTGTAGCCTCTGCTAGTCCTCCCAAACCTTCTTTCGTCCCCCATTTCCAGTGAAACGTGCAGAACACAGGCCTCCTTAACCTGCTTTCGATCTCAAGTCCGTTGCCTCGACCCCACCTAGCCTGCTTTCAGCCCAAATTCGACATCTCCTCCATCAACACTCCATTGTGGCCTGATCGGTAACCCGTTCGATGACGAAATAAATACGTTTTCGCCGAATGGAGGGTCCGGAGGGTTTACAGTGCACCTACAGTAGACTGAATAGAGGGTCCAGAGGGTCTACAGTGCGCCTACAGTAGGTCGAAAGGGGGGCCAGTAGGTTCTGCGGGAGCGCTCGAAGTAGGCTCACCTGGGGTTTCGCAGGTTCAGTTGCGCTCTGCATTGGCCTCCTTTGAGTGACAATGTCCAGTTGCTGCCATTCGGGAGGTTCATCGTAGGCCCTAACGGATTGGTATTCCAAACATTGTACCCTCGTTTAGGTACCCGATAATCTACTATCGCCAATCTCTACTCGGAGAAGAAGGCCTTTATTTTGCGGATTGAACACGGCTCGAAAATTTTGACTCGGGTTGGTCTTCCAAGAAGGTTTTGGCAAAATCTGGAAAAAGTTGTCAGTATCCCTTAGCATTCGTCGATGAAACGCTCAGCCCTCCTAACTGTTCGTTGAACGAACATCTTGGCTGTCCATTATGTGACACTATTTTTCGATTCGCTGCGGCACTGAATTTTGTAGGTGGACGCGGTGTCGCACTCCAAAGGAGTGTCTTCTCTCCAGTGTGCATTCGCAATGCGAGTTTGAGCGTCTCGAGTGTAGAATTTCATATGCAGAGGATGAGGAAAATTGGCGTGACCAATTGACGTGACTTGATCCGCTTCTAAATCGCGCTGACAGAAGTTGATGCGAGCAAAACGTGTGGAATTTTGGACAAAGGACTGCAGAAGAGCTGTCTATAATTTCCTGCTCTTGTATGGTGTGCGAATCCCGTGCTTTTTTATTATTATTTTTTTTTGTATTCCAACGAGGGATGTTCGTTTAATCCGAAGTAATTTGATCGAAAATTTAATCATGTTGGATTTTTGAGGGACGCACCCGTGAGCTCGAAAGGGCGACAAATCGGTCACGCTCGCTCTCTCGACGAGCGATAAAACTCGACACAGTGAGAGGAGAGAGAGAGAGAGAGAGAGAGAGAGAGAGAGAGAGAGAGAGAGAGAGAGAGGGAGATAGAGAGAATTTTTCCGGTACGTTTTCATTCGTGTGCGCAAAGCGGTGCTCTCTTCCCTTTTAGGTGATACTCGCTCTCGCGTCGCGTGTTTTCTCTTCTGGGGAGTTAATGACGAGTTGTACCGATCCTGGAGGTAGATTTTCCGCTGGATACATCCCAGGCAGCGTTAATGAGGCTAATAGACACGTACAGCTCGTAAAAACCACCCTCCAGGGAAAACGGAGAACAAAACGGGAATGAGCCCCTTGAGGTACATTCTACTCTGTAGTGCGAAAAGGTTTCCTTTTTTTTTCAATTCAGGATGTGAGATCGCTCGCGTGAATTAACTTTGGACATCTTTTGGGTCGAATTCTACCAAGCGAAACATTCATCATTAAGTCCGCTTATTTTTATTTTCCATGTGATTCGTCACAATCTTTCGACAGTTATAAGTTCAAACAAATTTCTCCGCGGAGGGTGTTCCTTTTAATTTTCCAAAAGGCTCGTCTTCACCGCAGAGTCCGTATCAGGTCGTAGTTTTTTCTTGATTGTATTAGAAAACGAGTGCCCTCAAGTCTGCCTCGAAAAGAAACTCGCGCGAGGCTTATCCGCCAAGGGGTGCGTAAGAAAATGAATTTTTCCCCCCTTTTCACGCAGCCGCTTGGCTCACGTAGAAAAAGTAACCTTTTCAACCCGTCGAGTCATCCCCGTAAAAGGAACGAGATGGAAGAGAAAAGCGGATAGACTTTTCTCCCGCCAGCATCCTACATTCGGGTAGTTAATTAAAAAAAAAAAGAAAATACAAGCCTGTAGGAAGGCTTTCTCGTGAGAGGGTGCTCCAAATAATTTGCTCTCGTTCCTCTTCGCCAAACAATTTCTTCCCGCGTAACGTAAGGAAAAGAGAACGAGAAACATCGAGCAACGCAGAAGTGGGAAAAGAATTTCAATCGAGTAAAACTCGGCGAAACACCCCGCAATGACGCTTAAAGAATAAACTTGAAAAGCCGCGGGGTAGGCAATTTAAAAAGCATGAAAAAAAAAACGATGCCGGCAAATGCGAGATAAGCTTTGGCGGGGGAGGGAAAAGACGACGATGTATTTCAGCGTGAAGAAAATGACTGAAACGGCGAATGATTGTGCGAGTGTCAAAGCGATAAAGGGCATTCCGTAAAGTGCAACGATATTTTCACCAACATACTTTATATTTATATATATGTGTGGGTGTATGTACAGGATCACTGTAACACTTTGCACACATTAGTGTCTCGCCCTCTTTCTCGTTCTTTCCTGCCACGTGGACCAGTTTTCGCCTCGTCCTTCCAGCTCATTGGCATTCACCCTCTCGTGCGATTCTTTCGATAAAAGCAAGAGAAGCGGGTAGAGAGAAAGGGATGGTGGCTGGGCGAGTGAGTGCGACATGAAGGGAAACTGAAGGCGCACGGATACACAAGTCATGCACTTCATCGCCCGTTTCAATTCATCGCTGCGGTTATTTAATCAAACATCTCTGGTGTCCGAGGGGGAAGGCAAGAACCAACCCTATTGGCTTCCCGGACAACCCTCTTTCCGGAGTCCCCCCCCCCCCGTTCCGGAGCAACTAGCGGGGGATGAAAACACCCGCAGAATCCGACCCCGGTAAACACTGGCTGCCGAAACGTGTCGGGTCGCTCAGCCAAGAGTAAACGTCGTCCCCCTCATAAGCTCCATAATACTGAGTCGATTCGCTTCTCTCCCTCTTTATCTTGTATATCAGCGTGTGTTACAACATCCCCGATATCGTGGAAGCGCGACGGCACTTACTTTTCCGCCCATTTGTTCCGACCAAGGGAATCATCGTGTACTCACACACCCACACAGGGAGTCAAGAATTAGCCACCCCCCACGAGTATACGTCCTCGAGGGGAATAAAAGCTTGAAACAATATGCCACTTGCCAGGATTCTTTGCAGTGCTTGCCCTTTTTTCCCCTGTTGATCGTTGGGGCTGGAAAAAGGCATTAGAGGACTTGTATCAAACGGGCCTATCCAGGGGAGCTTCGGGCTACGAATACAATGACTATGATAATGCGCTATCATCCCTGTAGAAACGTCAATCCAAAGAAGACAGTTGCTGATTATTTTCCTACGAAACAACGAAGAAGGAGTTTCCTCTGTGGAAAAATTGTCATCGGGAAAGATTGGGAGGGTAGAAATTGTGAAGTATAGTAGGAAAGAGATGAAAGCCAGTGGCGTTTGTTGCTTAATGATGGCTATACCGTAGCTGAACCTTATGCGGTTACAATGTTACTGTCGTCGCTGCTCATAAGTCACGCCATCGCTGACAAGTTTTACATATACATATATATATACGTACTACAGCTGCACGAACAGGCGATAAGGGTGTTCATGAGAGTGCTCTTTGTTCCTTGTAGATGGCCCTGTCGTGATTATAATTAGTGAAGGAGACATTAATAAGCAGCTTGGTTCGCCGATTACGCTTGGTACGGTAAACCGACCAGTGAATGGACGGGGACCAGTGAATGGACAAAAGTTGATTGATATTTTAAAAAAGTAAAGAATATGAATTATCGATAAAAACTCGAATCACTATAATTTAGTGAAAAAAATTACAGTCGTTTAAACCAATTTCTTCCTGTGCAGAAATATTGTCCTGGACATAGTACCATTTGGAGTAGATTCTTGGTTTCTCAATGAGGATACAGTTGGATATCGGATCGGATCCGGGAGCGAAATGTAACGCTCGCAAATTGGATTCCAGCCAGGATTCTCATCCGGAACTATTAAGGACTCTAGTCAAAATTCAAAGAGAAACTTTACATAGGATCCAGGCTAGAATCCCGAACTTCTAGAACAAGATATAGTTCGATATCGAATCGGATCCCAGGGATGAATGTAAAAATTAACAGGAGATACCAATCCGTATCAACTGGAGACGAAGATTAGGTAAAAATTGGTGCTACAGTATAACTTTCAAAACTTATATATTTTAATACCAGAATTTCAAAGAAATCCTTTGTATTTACTAAAATTTTTAGAAAAAACAATATAGAGACCTTAAAAGACTTATATTTTCCGGAGAAAAGTGATATAGGTTATTTATTCTAAGTTAAATTAAATGGAGATCATTCGAACTATGAAAATATGTATTTAATTTACTAAGAAAAATGTATTTAATACGTATTTGAAGTACGTATTTAAAATTCTTGCCATCTTGGATATAATAAGGATTCTGGGGAATCCATATCATATCCTAACCGCGATCCGATCAGAACTTAGGTATTCCTAAGAAATTTCTGCACGGGTTAGTTTAATATCGAACTTCGAAGCCACGGGTTTGTGGTACTTGCACATCGCGCGACTTACATTAGTTACGATACGGCTATGCAAAGTAGGTGATTTAAAGGCGAAAACAAAATTTTTTGACGTTACGTATATTACTTTTATTATTTAAGATTGAATAATTCTTTGATTTTTTGCAAATTTTAAAAATAAATTCATATGAATAGGTCAGAATTAGACATGTTTATTCACTGGTGCTGTATTTCAACCTCTTTCCAGTGAATGGACACACGGTATCTATTCTGATAATTCTCAGAAGAGAGTGAAAAATTTAGCTCCTCTACTGAAAATTGCAAAATGAATTATTGTTAAGAATTGACAATGAAGATTTCATCAAATGTTGTCAGAAAATCATTTTGGATCAGTTACGATGCGAAAAAGCTTTGTGTATTTTCTATGAAATCATAATAACAAATATAATACTCGTATGTATAAGAATATTATAGTTTTGGTGCAACACAGTGAATTCTAAGCAAGCAATAAAAATGAATAATAAATCGTTATCCTTTACAGCGTTCATCTACACTACACATTAATTTACTGGTGGTCGAATGTCCATTTACTGGTAATTTCGTCCATTCACTGTCTATTTAGTCATTTTGCTACTTATTTATCAATTCCTCCAATATTATTTGTTGCAATTACTTGGAATATTTTTTTTTACTATCAGAATTATATTTTTAGTTAGATATGGCAATTTAAAAGTTTGTATTGATAATACTTGTATTTTACCTGAATCCTATAGTGTTCTTGTTCGTCCATTCACTAGTCGGTTTACTCTACTCTCACAGAAGAGAGAAAAATGGTCTCTCTCTCCCTCCCTCTCGCTCGCTCTCTCTCTCTCTCTCTCTCTCTCTCTCTCTCTCTCTCTCTCTCTCTCTCTCTCTCTCTTTCTCGATCTTCTATCCATCTCTTTCTCGCTTTTCTCCAACAGCAAAAACGCCAAGTGCAAAAATCAAAAACTGGAAAATCAGCTACGTTACAAAAGCGTAAGCCCCTTTTTGTGCCGTATCCACAGAACCGTTAGAGTAATTTCCGTACATTGAGGGAGAACAAGTGTCGATGCTAAATGATCGAGCTGTATGGTTTTGAGGTTCAAACAGGGGTTGGTGTGCGTGTGAAATCGTTGAGAAGTGAAGAACTTGGTTGCCCCTCTCTCTCTCTCTCTCTGAAGTCTCCGCACGCGCGAGATTACCACGACTCTGCGACGTGTAAGTTATTGTTTATGGGACCAGTCGCGATGATCTATCGCCACGGTTGCCGGACCGTGATAGCGCTATACGCGAGCGTACGCTCCGCTTGCTCGGTCGCTTTAAAGTTTTGCCTCTACACTCCGATCTCTATACAGGGTGTCCCAGGACGGAATGTCATCCCTGAAATGGGGGGTTGGGAGTGAAATTCTGAGTCGATTGATATAAGCATGTATGTTTCCCAGATCAACCCCTGAATTATTATTAATTTGAAAAAACGGGCCAATCAGGCGCGCCCGATGAGCGGGCTTACGTCGGTGAGCGATGCGCGCGTGTAGTGGTGCCTGGCGGAGCGGTGCTCCCACCGTGCGCGCCTGATTGGCCCGTTTTTTTTAATTGATAATAATTCAGGGGTTGATCTGGAAACCATACATGCTTATATCAATCGACTCAGAATTTCACCCCCAACCCCCCATTTCAGGGATGACATTCCGTCCTGGGATACCCTGTATATAGGTATTGGGTGCTGATAGCTCGAGTGCAAAAGAGCTCAGGCAACGCGACTCAACATGAGTAGTCATGTGACTTATGTCCTTTTGTCAGACGCGCTTCGGCATATATGTATGTATACGTAGTGTATGTTACGTACAGTAGTATTGGAGCTGGAGCAACCCTATTACCGACTGACTGATGCCGGGACACGATCCACGAAGGTGGAACGAAGGTCTCGTGTACCCTAATCTCACCCCTGCTCAGACAATTCTACAGGCAGCAATTTCAACCACTAAAGTCACACAGTTTGCTTATCTCAAAACTGCGTACGCGTTCAATAAGTCGGGCCTGCACAGAGGCAAACGGCTAACCGATTTTCATACCCCAGTTCGCTTTATCGTGATTGAAAATTTTGACGTGCTTTTGAGGTTAAGCCGAAAACAGTCGCTCCATTTGTAGGATAGCTAAATTATTTGCTTCATGACAGCCGTAGAGGATCCCGTGAAGAAATTGTCGTAGTGATCCAATTGAATTTCTATACTTATCCCCGTTTCCTGATGAGGATCCAATGGATCATCGCATTGGATCCATATACGAAAACGTCACTCTTGTATATTGGATTCTAACTGGGATTCTATATTGGAATCCAATGTGCGAGTCCAATTTGAATACTGAAGGATTTCAACATTATTGAACAGAATTTGATAAGATTCTTGATGGATCCCATCGCATTCCGTACGTGGAATTTTTTAAACTTATCTAAAAAAAGGACAAATTAAAAAAGATGTATATCTTAAAAATCGATTTGAATAACATTACTGAAAACACACTGTAATTATCGTTTTGTTATTTATATTACTGCACTTTGACATAATATCATTACACACGTACGTACAATTTTAGGATGATCGATGAACTCGTTTCAAAGTTATGTTTCCCATAAACCTAACAAATGCCGCCAAAACCTTCCTGGAAGACCATGCCATAATGTCGCCATTTTGCAATATTTTTCATGAAAAAATGTATTTAAAAAGTTTAATTATGTAATAAGTTTTATCTAAAGTTACATAAATGTGAAACGTTTTGTACCCTTCCAAAAAAAAAATTTGTCAAAATTGGCTATTTTTTTGTCGTCTATATATATTTCCTCCCTTAAGGACCGAGGGTTTCACCGATTTATGTCAAGGGATACTGGTTTTTATTTGATTTATTTAAGTTATTTCGTCCCATTTTCACAAGGCCGTGTAGCGGCAAAAATGGAACGAACTTTTGCACCGAACAAATGTGTAGATGCATAGATCCAATGTGGATACGTCCAATAAGGCTTCAACTTTGAAGTTCCAGTAAGTTCAACTATATACATTGCGTGAAAAAAAAGTAGATGCAATATCGTACAGATTGTTATGTCATGGTGAAAATTGTGAAAAATATATATGTATACAGAAGATTGGATCTTAAAAAAGTATAAATCTTATTGTACAAAAGTACAAATAAATCACTTGAAAAAGTATATCTCAAAAGTCAATTTTAATCACATTACTGAGAATCAACTGTAATTATCGTTTGTTATTTATTTTACAGTACTTTGACATAGCATCACCACACACGTACACGTTCACGATGCCTGCAGGTTATGTTTCTGCACGCCGAGTATTTTCTCGTGAGGTTTCACATATTTTCGATGCGAACGTGGTAAGAATTCTGAAACGGCGTTGATCCGGGAAAAGTGTAGAATCCAATTGGATCTCAATGAGGACTCTCTAAGTGCGGTGTTCCTAATAAATCCCTACAGAGATGTAGGTGCATCTAGGGATTGCCCAACAAATTTGTGCACGAGATCTCGAAAGGACCTTTTATTTGGCAGATCCAACAAATTCCGGTTGAAAATTTCAAACAACAAATTCTCAAACGACGTCAATCGGCAAATAGCGCGAGATCAACTTGGGCTGTAATGCGGAGTTCCTAAGTGCGGCGTCCCAATCACATCCTTATATAGTGATGTGGTAGGATCTGGGGACTCCCCAACAAACTTCTGCATGGTTTGCAACGTTTGTATCGTATTCCTGGTATGATCAGGGTCGGTCCATAGGTTGAAAAAAAAAAATCTCGCACTGGACGATCCTTGGAACATGGATCGAACGGATGTGCCTACAGTGTCTTTTCAATTAAATTGTATCAATCCAGGAAAATAGTGGCATCTCGTCTCGAGTATCAGGTCGCTTCTATCGCAGTACATTTGCTCTTCTTTCATCGAAATGGCATTATCTCTCCTGACCCGTAGATGTCCTCGTTCTATACGTAGCTACAAATTTGTACCGCTAGACCGCACACTTGCACCGATCACGATCAGGGATCGATCCGCAACATTTTTTACCTCCTACTCCCATACATGACGTTAGCGCGAAAAATGCGGACGATTGAGCGGGGGATTTTTAATACGACTATTAGAAGGCTCACGCACGTTTTCCTGGCAACCTAGCACGAGTTCACATCCTCACATACCCGCCACTCGGAGACGTGGAAAAAGAAAAGAAAAAAAAAAACGTTTCTCCTCCCTCCTCGTAAACGCGCATCTCGCGAATATGTGTACGTTGGCAGTGCAGCACACGTGATGTCAATCGTAAATCTTGAGATTATAATTTTTCTGGTCAACTCCGTTTATTGGCTATCAGGATACCGAGCAAGAGCAAAGGTTGAAAGAGAGATAGTTATTAGCCAGGCATGTATCGCGCTCACTTCAGCAATTGCTCTTGAAAGGTAGCTATCATAATCAAGCCTACCTGAAGAGGACCATACGCACTCGTTACCATTTGATGTACCTTGACGCGGGTGCAAAGCGATCATTCGAAGTTTATCCTCTGCTAATCTCTTCTCTCCCTGTCTCTCTCTCTCTCTCTCTCTCTCTCTGCCCGTCTCCCTTTAGGCAAGAGTACCTCTCGTTCGCGTTCCAATCGTGGCTATAGAAACCGCTATTGCTGCCTCTTTCCGATCGCTTAAAAGAAAAAGAACTCGTTTGCACGAGGATGAAAATGGTTTCGCGGAAACGGTCATCACGAATGGCGATTGTAGCCGCGGCAATACTTCCCCTCGCTGGTCAGAGAACACTCTTTTCGCGATCTCCCGCGCAATAGAGGCTCGTATGTGTGTTCGGGCATTGAACACGCCGAAAGGGAATAAGATGACCGCGTAAGAGAACGCAGCAGCGGGAGACCAGCCGATAAAAACTGTACGCACAGTAATATCGTACGTCTCTGGTCGCGGTAATCAAAGAACTTTCCTCTCTCTCTCTCTCTCTCGCTCTCTTTCTTGGTCGTTCAGTACGGACACGAGGATTCAGCGCAGCATCGTTTCAAGAGCATTTTGCACACATATGTACGCTAACTGTCCTGGAATCGAGAAGAGAGGTGGAAATAAAGAACGAGAAGGACACGATTGTGTACTTGTACGCCGAAGGAACTCTGCCCGAGGCTCAATTTCTTTTGATCATACCTCACGAAAGTGTCATTCGTTCCAGACAAGTTGACACCCAAACGCTTTTATTATACTTGGATAATCGCTCCGTCTCTATAGAAACGGAGCACGAGAAAAGCCGCCGATAACGCGTAAGCGGTGCCTTGAAAGACATACCTATTGTCCATTTGCGACTATCAAAATACTTGCGCAGATGGAGTCCCTTCGTTTACAACTCTTCATTCGAGGCGCATTCACTTGTTCGGATACTTCGAAACTCTGACGTTTTTTTTTTCACATTGCTAATTAAACTTTGGCAATGAACAATGCCAATGGTTAGCTGATTTTTCAGTTGGATATGCACAGCTAACTTTAAAGAATTTATACTTGCAGATGATTGTCTCATCATTCTTGTCTATATTGATAGAGGCGCGTGAATGATCTTTGAAGGCTCGAAATAACGTAAACTCTGCATCAAACCTAGCCAATGTTGGATAGTTTTACTTTGAAGCTAATTGGCAAATAAATTCTGGAGAATTCATCGTTTATTAAACTCTCAAAGGTGGCGTTCAACCGTTGCGACGCCCTCGTTACTTGAAGGAGGACGAAGAGTGGAACCAGGAAAGTCACGGACGAAAATGGCTTTTTACATGTAGCTATATTTAATACGGCATTTAAAGAAGGGGGTAAGAATATAGCGGGTTTGGGGTGTAGCGTAGTATCGAAAGATATATGCGCTCGGGCGGACGAGCGCTCACGGGGTCCGTGTGGTGAACACATCAGCGAAATGGGACCACCCAACTGGCCCTTTACTGCCTTGGCATACGTACACATATATCTCTGACTAATTCACATCTATTCGCACATTTGCACATATCTCTCTATTCAGTAATATCGCAGTAGCTGTTGCTCCCTTGATACACGTATATAAATGATTTTTTTAAATATCATCATAAATCAATAATAATTATGTTACGGATGGGTTTCATAATCAATTCGCCATTAAAAACTTGGTACTAAATGCAGTTCTGGCTATGTAAAAGTACAGTGAGCAAAGCAAGTCGACAATTAAGAAGGTCTTATTCCTCTTGCCAACCAATAAACAGGGATTTCTAGAAAGTACTGATGAACATAGAAGAGATAATTTGTTGGATACTAAAGTTTCGTAATTTCTGCCTTTTTATTGGCCGCCCACCTGGCATTCGTTGCCTCATCGTAAATTCCATACACGATCCAGATTAAGCCACTCAGTGCTGGTAAATGTACCCGCGCGGAAATTGAGTTCGGGTTTTGATCGGGCCCATTTTAATTTTGCCTAACATTATTAAGGCCCTATTTTGGAAGCCTCACATGGACCATCCGTGGCTGGTCACGCTTTGCTACCTAAGGCCATTGAAGGCAAAATAACCAGGCTCTTTAAAATTGCCTCAACTGTGCCTCGTAACAAATTATTGGAGCCATATGCGTACGTGCGTGTGTATGTGCACTGTGAAAAAGAAATGTGTTATTTCAATACATTTGTGGCTTAGTATTCTGTCTTATATTTTGACACGTTTGTCCCCGCATTGTTCCAATGAACTAACTGCATGCGTGTTGGTTCAAGGCATCACAGCTCGACTACCAAACGCATAGTTTAATTATTATATTTATTGTGCCATAAATTCTTTAGTCAAGCGATTTATACTGATTTGCCCTTATAATAGGAAAGTTTGGTAGTATTGGGGAAATTGCTACTAGGGAATCTACAACTACACCCCTTAAAGGCCCTTACGTGGTCTCCGTACTTAGACCATAGTTTTAGTCAACCTACCTACCTTCCCATTCCCTAATGATGGGCCCGGTCCGCCTCTTTTACAGAAAACCCTACTACGGAATCCACAAACAATCCCTTGAAGGCCTCCAATTGTATTAGGGATGTCCTACCAATGTTCCGCACGGGTGATGATAAAAACAAATACACTTTGATTCTCAAGATTTCGAAATGAAACAACCTCTTTGATGAAAGGACGACCGCCCCGAGTGCGCAAGCATTTTATGATTGATCGGTAAGTTCAGCTATCGCCAAAGACGCCAGCTACAAAAATATCCAGAAAATGAAACGCTGCCAGGTTGGTAGACCTTGATGAACCTTACTCGCGATCAATGCGATGCAGGCAAATAAAATAGCGAATGGAAGGTTAATAAATTCCTGGGGCCAGCGTTGCACGATGAGTAAGCTTAGGTGAACTCGCACGGCAGTCTCGCCACTTGAGATGACCGTCGAAGGTCTTTGGTAAAGAAGCTACCCGTGGGAACAATATTCGAGCGTGCCTTGATCAACGTGCCCCTCTGCTTATATCTACGATCCTTTGGATCGCTCAAGAACAAGCCTCAACCAAGATATCTTATCTTCTCTTTCACCGATTGCGCACGAATAAATAAACGCCCAACAGCAGAAATTATATCGCATTATGGAAAATATCATTAGTCGCCTTAGCGAACGTCGATTTAAACTAATCGCTTAATCTGATAATTGATTCAATTGCCGGATTCAATAAAGCTCAGCTACGTATGTAATCGTTGGCATGTACGAATTAAAAAATCCCCCCCCTCGATTAAACTTCCATGGATTAAACCTGTGCCGGTGTGTCTGTGCACGCTACAGTGGGGGGTCTTCATATTGCGGAGCTATTTTATGTTTGCAATTACAGCACGCGCATCGTCGTTACGCTATCTTTATGCCGATGTAATCGTCACGAGTGTGGCAAATTCGCCGTCCGTTGCCTCGATCCCTCGCCCAAATGTGTACTTGTATGGAATGTCTCATACACGTATGCATATGAAATCGGTATGTGGAGTGGTATCGTCGAATGCACTTGTGGAAAAGTCCCCAGCACGTTAAGGTAGTAGTGCCGCCACAGTCACGTTGAAAAGTTTATTCTCCGCTCAGTCGATTAAAGGTTCGAAATATTGCGAAATATCCTTATACCAGGTCTGTAAATATGAAACCAGAATTTTCCCATAGATGGCCCTAGCTGTCAATGTGGTTACCGTCACGTCGCGCCATTTGCTTTGTTGACATCTGACAAAGACTTTTAACTCACAACAATACAAGTTTCATACTCCAACATAGTTTGTTATAGCGTTGAAAATGTCGAATTTTGTGCCTGGAAATAACGATTTGCGGACAGCATTAATTTTCTGTTACCATTTGAAGAAAACTGCTGCAGAATCGCATCGAATGCTTGTCGAAGCTTACGGTGACCATGCTCTTGGTAAATCACAGTGCTTTGAGTGGTTTAAAAATTCACAAGTGGCGATTTTGACGTGAGAAACGAAGAACGTGGGAGGCCACCGAAAAAGTTTGAAGACAGCGAATTGCAAGCATTGTTGGATGTTAAAACCTGGCGCAACTGTTAATACTGAACGCTACCGACAACCAATGATCGATTTGAATCAAGCTTTGCGTGAAAAACGACCAAAATATCAAAAAGGCAACACAAAGTGATTTTGCTTCATAACAATGCACCATCACACACAGCAAGACTGGTCAAGGAAAGGATTGAGGCGTTTAGTTGGGAAATACTTTTGCATGCGGCTTACTCACCAGACTTGGCTCCGTCCGATTACCACTTATTTGCATCGATGGGACACGCACTTGCTGAGCAGCACTTCACTTCTTACGAAAATGTACGAAAATGGCTCGATGACTGGTTTCCCTCAAAAGAGCAATAGTTTTTTTGGCGTGGCATCCACAAATTACCAGACAGGTGGGAATATAGCTAGCAATGGACAATACTTCGAATAAAATATTTTTCATCATTTTCATATAATAAACGTGTATTTTCTATACAAAAATTTCGGTTTCATATTTACATACCTAGTAATGTAGGTTGAACATCTTATCGAGATGTAAAAACTTATAAACTAATGATGAAAACGCCTAATATAATGTTTACCTAACACTCACTTTTGTATCAGACTATCCATTCCGGCTACTAATCCGTAGATACTCTGCGCATACGCGCATACTGCGCATACTCTGCGGATATGTACACATTATTGTAATCTAGTTCTAGTCTACTCCAGTCGCTTCGTGGCGCTAGCGTCGCTAGACATTTCTTATTTTAAATCGCTATATCTCTGAAACTAGACGGTCGAAATTCATAATTTTTTTTTACCCATTTCGTCATATGTTCCTCTGTAATTGAGAATAAAAAAAAAATCTGTAGACAAGTTTCGAAGTTATTGCGTGAAATGTGAAATTTTTCACTGCTCCCCATAAGAACGGAACGGTGAATCCTTTTGAAATTTTGCAGGTAATTATTTAATAGTGTCCCGAATGAGTCCTCCAAATAAAAAAAAATAAAAAATCTATAGAAAAACGCCTTGGCGAGACTACTACCTGAACGTCCGAATAATGTTGAGCGTACAGGTTGGACTTATGGAGGAAGATCCCACCGGTCTGGGTAATTGAAAATGTAAATGGGGATGGAACTAACGATCTGGATCGAGTAGGGAGTTGATCCACACTCCTATACCACCATTCACTCTCCCTCTCTCTCTCTCTCTCTCTCTGTCTTTCTTTTCACAAATGATAATCTTTGGAGATCGAGTATGCTCGCGCGCGTCGCCGCTATCAAATGTTCGCGGATAACGGCGAGAGCCACCGGCAGAGGATTGCCAACAACGTGTGTATTTCGCTCCCCTTCTCGCCCCGTAACTGGTTTCGTGCGGATAAACGATTGGCAATTACCATAGCGATAAATTCAACGAGTGAGAGCCAGCCCGAGAAAGCTCCGAGCGACCGTGGCAAGCCTCTGTGGCAAGCAGAGATTACGGAAAGTACTCTATATTGTTGGAGGCCGAAAGGATCGCAGTCACTGGCCCTGTAAGATTCATCATTGGCCAATCCACTGGAGGATTGATCGTACGAGACGGTCATTGGAAGGAAGAGATATGAAAAGTACTCTGAAGAGGCATATATGGAAGGCCAATAACTGGAACACGATGCGTTCAACCTGTATATCACAAAACACAAACACGCTATTTAGTTTCCTTACTTTTTAAACGGTACAGTGTAGACCTGCACTCTAGCGTGTTGGTGGAGAGGCATGGATGATTGCGTACATGCATGGGTGCACGTAGTGTCGGGTTTGTGATGCTCGACGGTAACAGAGAGGAGGATATTGCAAGCTCGTAATGATTAAGCGGTGAAGAGACGCGATTGACGTAACCGGCAAACTCGCAACCAACCGAGACAGACAGTTATCGGCCCCTTTGGAGAATTCACTTGATGATAAGTTATTGGCATACTTCTATTTGCATCTAGCATCTATAACGTTATCAAAGGGCTATTATTCCCTGAGGATCAGGCGATATCTCCTATCGCCCCCCCCCTGCTTCGAGTGCACTTACACGGAACAATATCGTTGATCGCGGAGTTGGGAAAATGTTGGTCTTTACCGGTCTGGAGATAAAACATGATTTGTGCTCGATATTCTCTGGAAGAAACACATCGGGTTGGTCAATCCTTCCTGAGCTTTCTTCCCGTACCCGCATTGGCGTAGCCATGCATTTTTCTCTGGAGGGGCTCGGCGGGGCTGGCCTGACAAAAACTAGTTTTGATCGCAATCATCTTTTTTTAAATAAAATTTACATAATAGTCGATAATTACGTAGACACATGAAATATGAAACTTGCTTTAGTCACACGTTCGTGTTAACATTGGTATCAAACTCTTGCTATACCTTTAAAAATAATCAACTGATTTTTCATCATTCTCTAATTCACTTACCAGTCCTTAAACTTTATTTTCAGTAGATACTCAATTAAATAAGTGTTAGCTTTCTATTTTTCAATGCCAATCGGCCCAACACTTTTGCAGCTGGATTTTTTTTTTCAACAATGTCGTTCTTGATGTACAACGGTGATATATGAAAGAATTGTTCCTGAAGCAATGTGATTGTAAGCCAGATTTTTATCCCCCTCATGGCAGAAAAATTTCTCTCACAGCTGGCGGAGCTCACTGGGACTACTATTGTTGCTTGGAAAAGTTCATTCCTATAAGTGAGTATTTCTTTTTAACATGCTTTCTTAAATTTTCAGCATTTATTTTATCATTTTTTAATTGAAGAATGTTTTCCATGGCCATCGCTTCAACTTCGGGGGGCACTGGGTTTTCAAGGGGGCCGTGTCCACCCCACCTGGCTACGCCAATGCGTATCCGTCTGAGTATCACTTTGAATGTTTTCCCTTCAAATGTATTTATGAAAGAGATCTCTACAGCCACAATGGGTTAAAAATAGTCTGGAGCTATGGTAAGGACTGCAATGCTGTTTCGATGCTTTGGCGGAAACGTTCAAACTTCCAGAGACCCTGTGTCTGTTGCGCGGATCAACCATCAACAGATAGAAGGTTGTAATCCAGAGGATATCGAGTCGAAGGTGGCATTTGATACGCCCTTTTGTTCGGCAACATCCAGGCGAAGCAAACGACACTCGAGTTCGACCCCCTGACGCTTTATTGTACGCGCCTCACCTTCAACGCTTCTGGCTTCGTACGATAATAATCGAATTTATTGTAGTCTCATCCGCGAGGGGCCGTGTACGCCGATTCACATGGAACGATAATGGCCGTAACACGGGCACACGGCACCCCGTAGATGTACATGCATGAACATCTATTAGGCTAAATTGCATTGGCTCTTTGCTTTGCTACAGTTATCACTTGCTACTACCTTCTGGTATAATCGCGAGACGAAGGAATGCAAGGAACACATATTCACGATTCGTCCTTGTAAGATGTGATACACACGTGTAGAGAATCTCGTGATGGTGAGTACCTGGGAAAATTTAAAGATTATGACGACGACGATGATCTCATGCGATTTTCTCGACTCTATAACTTCGTCCTCGTATCTGCATCAAGACCCGCTACGGGACGGTTTATTGAAACGGATTGCAATTATCGTTAACGAATATCTCTTAATTTATTGACCGGTATTCGCGATTCGACGTGGCTAATAGATGTTTCGCAAAACTTTTACACCGAGCTACGAATATTGGAACAACACGATAAACGTTATTGTAGCGTTCCCAGCTCGTATTCGAGTGCTTCAAGAACATCGTGAGAACGGACAAGGGAGGCAAATTGATTATCAACTCGTTTGATAACCTCCCACTCTCTTGGCCAGAAGTTAATCCGCGAGGAGAGGGACGTACCCCCACGAGTTGCGACGAGGCACGAGGAATAAGGAACATTAGGTGGTTGACTGCAAACGAACGGGGGTTCTCATTGACGAGCGGAAGGGAGGGAACTTAAGCGAGAGGGAGGACGAGGGAATGAAAGTGACTTGAGGCTGGTAGAGGGAGGATGTGGAATATAAGGACGAGGGGGAAAAAAATGGAGGAAGAGGTGGCTCCGTGATAGATGCGAACGAACAACGGCGACATGGGTGGCCCTGCCACGTCACGTGGTCAGCTGGTCACCTACTAGCCACCCCGAAGACATTGGTCGAAAAAAAACCTCTATCGTGCCCTCCAACTTGTCTCCGTCTCGTAATTCATGATATGCCTACCTCCCGAAAGCCGATGGCCCTTCATCAGGTAGCAATCTGATGAACTGTTACGAACAGGATTTGCATTTCGTCTCCGCGAAGATCTACGCACTCAACGAGGTATAGACTGCTGTAGGGTAAACTGGGTACGTTAGAAACATGGGGTTCTGTTGAAACAATGGCAAACTATTTTTGAAATGTTATTCTCGGAAAACTACTTCAAAGAAAATTTAATTTCTTGTGCTTTTTAGGAGATGGATAAACGTCTTTTCGTTTGACGTACCAGGTGTGTAAATTAAGTAATGAGACTGATTAAAAAAAAAATGTATTCGAACGAATTGTAATTCAATATTGTCTCCCTCAAAATTCCTCGGGAAGTCACACAGCGCTGGAGATGGTTCTTCCAATCCTCATAGCAGTGCTGGAACTCCGAGACTGGAATAGCCTTCAGCTGGTCGGTTACAGCCGTTTGAATGTTTTCGACTGTCCCAAAATGTCGTCCCTTGAGGTGATTTTTCAATCTCGGGAAGAGGGAAAAGTCACAAGGACTCAAGTCGGGCGAATAAGAAGGCTGAGGAGCCACATTAAATGTTTTTACTGGCCAAAAACTCGCTTATTGAAATTGTTTTGTGACAGCAATTTTTCTCATCCCTAATTCATTGGTCAAAATCTGATGAACGGTGGTTATGAGTCAAATTCAACTCTTCCCCGGTCATTCTGACTGTCAACCGACGATCTGAACGCACAAGATCCCGGATTCTATTGTCATTTTCATCTGTTCTTGAAGATGAAAGCCTTCCGCTGCGTCGTTCATTTTCGAACGACTCTCTTCCTTCCGAAAATGTCTTAAACCACCGAAAAACCTGGGCCCTCGATAAAACACTGTCTCCGTAGGCCTGCTGAAGTTTTGCAAAAGTGTCCATTGCACTGTGCCCAAGTCTGAAGCAAAACCTGATAGCACACCGTTCCTCGAAATTGATGTCACTCATTTTTAGAACGCACCAGAAAAAAACGGTTTTACGGAAAAAAATCGCTACCGACAACCAAATGACTCTAGCGAGTTCAAACTCGTACTGAAGGCGTATCACATGTTGACCTGCCGCCCCTCTAAGCGGCGCGTCCCAAGTATTGCCAGATCGAACACTACGTTGCCAGTCTCATTACTTAATTTATCCACCTGATACTTTAACCCACGCTTGGAAATATGTTGGTGATTCTATGAACGATACCAGCAAAATTGTTTCAACCGTACCCAGTGTACCCTACTAGTCTAGTCCATTGATTCGTCATCCTTTTAATGATGGCATTGGACGCTATAAATTACCGTCGATGTCTGATTGTGTCCGCACCTTTCTTTAAGTTATCCCGTCATATTTCTTACCAGCTTCCCTTCCCCCATCTTCATTTCTACGATGTACTTTTTGCCGATAGCTGACGCAAAGTAAAAGACACGGGAAGAGCATCTGCAAAATAGGATTGCACTGCCGAGACTCAGGCGATGGACAGCAAACATTCTTCGGTTCTCGTTTGCGCCTCGGGGGAACGAATGCCCCCCCCCCCCCCCGTCATTGGCTCAGTGCGCGAGCCAAGTGATGATGCCCCTTTTCGGAATCAGGAGCAGAAAAATGGCTCGTGCAGGCAGAAATTGTAAGGTAATAATGGAAGGAAGAGAGAGAGAGAGAGGGAGAGAGATCGAGAGAGAGAGATCGAGAGAGAGAGATCGAGAGAGAGAGATCGAGAGAGAGAGAGAGAGAGAGAGAGAGAGAGAGAGAGAGAGAGAGAGAGAGAGAGAGAGCGGTAAAAAGCCGGAAGGTTTCTGCAATAAGTTATTGCTTACGACACGAAAATTGTCCGTAGACACGAAGGAGACTTGCATTACCACTCTCACAATAATAAACCACCTGGAATGTCTTTGCCCAGTTTTCTTTTTCACTACCGAGGCCTGTTCATACGTATACTGTCTGTCAAAAGTCGCCGGAAGTTCCTTTGCAACTGGCGTCTCGCGAAACTTACGTTCTCAAAAGTACATTTAAAGAAAGCAAAAGGAAAAATGACAGCAAGGCGATTGAGAGCAATGATCACTCTTTGCAGTCGGTAGTGTGCAGCTCCCACGAAAATCCTAATGATCCGACGAAATTCAAGAAGATATAAAAGTTGAGTACACTGTGGTTAGCAACTACTTAAAGGTTGAGCGAGCTTGGTTGGCGCACACGAGGTGATTAGGTGGGTAAACTACGGGAGCCCCCGAGGGGCCAACAGTGGCGACGAACGGTCTGGCAAGAAAGCCCAGCATCCCAGTCGCCGATTCCCTCTTCTCCGTTCTATACAGGAAAAAAAGAGCGGCAGGGAGAAAAGAGCGGCAGGGAGCAGCAAGGAAGCGATCAGGCAACGTCTCAGATTCCCGGTACCAATAGCGGAAATCACCCAACGAGAGATCGTGAAAAACCATCAAAATGGGAGTTAAATAGGAGACAATTTTTACCATTCTTATCGATCTTCTCTGAGAAAATGATATTTCTGGAAAAACGAACATCTTATCGCTTTTATCAATCACTTCTCCTGGGCATCCTACATCAGCCATGTCTAACTAGTCGACAATGGATTGGAAAGTCTGATCACGGTTTTCGTTACCGACTGCCGATAAATTCTCTGGCTCATCAAGCGGTCCAAATCTTCATCGATTCTTCCATATATTATACATGCAGCAGATGACGCAATGAGCCAAATGGAAAGAAGTGCATCGTGATTGTACGATTCGTCATACCGTGCAAGCACAATTTCGTGGTATCATTGTTGTGGCCGACCCTCCCCTTTCATTTTCAATGATGGACTAGCAGACCCAATACGAGAGGGAGGGGGAGAGAGAGAGAGAGAGAGTATATACATAAGCGAGATGAGAAAGTATCACTCAGACTAACGATGGGTCAGTGACTCTGAGCTTTCTCGCACCTCCACTGCTCGTTTTTTTTCCCCTCCGAGATCGCTGCTTTCGTTCACTATTCGACTTCGGGGTGGAGCCGTAACGAAGCGAAACGATATTGGTTCTTACGGCGAAGTGATCAAAGAGAGGAAAAAATGAACAGACGAGGCGAACAGGAAAAGAGGTAGAGAAGTGAAAAACAAAACAAAAACGAAAAATGTAGTATATCGGTGGTTGGGAGAGTAGCGGGGAGGCTTTAATTAGTTGGAATCGTCGCCACAGGTCCTTCTCCCCCTGTCGTCGTAGGCTTGCTACGTCCTCGGTAGGCAACAATCGCCAGAATTAATTATGTCGCGGATAAGGAGCCCCTTTTGCGAACTCTTTGACCTTCCGACGCGCGCCGCCTTTCTTGCCATCCGACCAGAAAGAGAGAAAGAGAGAGAGAGAGAGAGAGAGAGAGAGAGAGAGAGAGAGAGAGAGAGCGAGAAAACATCCTCTCGATAATATCGACGACAGCGCCTTTCTTGAACGAGAGAAATCTCATTTCATACTGTACCTTCCCAATCACGTGGCAGCTACATATATTTCATTATCGTGAGAGAAGCTTCGAAAGATTGCCTGAAAGCTATCGACGACCAATGAGTTACGCAATCCGAATCAAAGCGCAAATGTTTGTCCAAACATACGATAGATTGTTCTCAAACGAACGTCCCGACTCTTCGCAATTGCAATTTGTGATAGCTGCTTGGAAAATATCTTGCTTAGCCGAAGGATTCCTTATGCGACACATCCTTGATGGAGCATGCTGATAGAGCTATTCTGAACTTGTAAAAAGCGCCTTAGCTGGCAACTATGAAGGAGGCAACGATCAAACTTGCAACCCGGGAGGTACGTCCTTCATTTCAGTGTGGCTTGACTTCTCTATGCGTGGAAATGGAAAGCGGAAGTCTTGGTGATCGGATCGATGAAGGACATTCTCCTATAGCTGACAGAGAGAGCTGATCAGCACGTGCCTCCAACGAAAGACAGTCGGAGGAAAACACTTGGACTAGTGAGATCCTACTAGTCACATCCTTGGAATATTATTAGACTGGTGGAGTGTGTGGCACTAGTTTAGTGTGTGGCTTCAGCAACCTCCGATTTGACATCTAATATGACATCTGAGTCTGGCAGCACTATTCTGAACCAATACTTGGATGGATGACCCTTCGGCTTCATCCAAGCATTCGCCCAAGGACGAGCGATAGTGCTTTAGAGGTCCAGGTGACAAATTCAGTAAGAATGGAGCCGCCTGTATCGGCACAGGTTTCCCGCAGTTTCGCTGTGCCCTCTTGGAAATACGAAACAATACTGCTGGATGCAGGAAGCTGACCAGGGTTGGATGAAAGTGATAGAGCTGGGATTGTAAAGGATGAAGAAGCATTGGAAATATTGAATACTAGCTTTTGCCTGTGACTTTGTCCACGTGGACTTTACGATTTTATCCAGCGAGGCGATAAACAAAGAGAGAAAAAATTAAGAAATAAAGAGAAAAGGTCGAGTGTCATATTTCATAGGCACTACCTGACAGAGGTAAGAGTTGGTAATTAATAAAATAGTAATATAAAAATGACAGCCTTCAACTCCAGTACCATACAATGTCATTGTTGTCTACAGAACTATATAGCTTTGCAATATAGTTCTGTAGACAGCAAGTCTGTAGACTGTCTTCGGCAAGCAGATTCAAGTTTTAGGCACTCGACACTCTCGAACACAGAGTTGACCATACGAGAAGTTAATCCTTTCTCAGTGCACCTCTACACCCTGTAAGGAACATATATTCCGAATTTCATTGAGCCCCCTAATTAAGAAATTTTATTTCTCAATTAGGGGTTGTTTTCAAAATCCTAAAATATGCGTTCTATTCTTTTTTTTCGAAGAATATTTATATTAAGTTTCAATTTGATACACGCAAGGAATACAATTTTCCATACAAACTATTACACCCCATTTCACCCCCTGAGGAGTTGATTTTTGGAAACATGCTTTTTTAGTGCACCTCTACACTTTCTAAGGAACATTTCTTCCAAATTTCATGTTTCTATCTTCAGCGGTTTAGGCTGTGCGTTGTCTATATGTCAGTCAATCAGTCAATCAGTCACGGTACCCTTCTATAAAGGGTGTCCCAAAATTCACGCAAGAAGTAATTTTGACAGAAAATACAGGTTTTTAATTAAAAATTGTAAATTTTTTATTGATTCATAAAGTATATAGTATAGGGTTATGTACGGAATAGCATATGCATTTGTTTCACAACAATCACTCGTAGATTTCCAGAACCACAAATGCGACAATTTTGTCGATTAACGAAGTCATCAAGATGAAAATGAGCTTCATCGCTGAAGATGATTTTGTTCGAAAAATCAGCATCCACTTGTTGTTGTTCCATAATCGATTCAGCGAACTCTTTTCGCTGTGCGTGGCCAGTGGACTTCAGTTCTTGAGTCAATTGGACTTTGTAAGCACGAGGATGCAAATCTTTCGTGAGAATACGCTATAGAGAGCTTCTCGAAATGTCCAATTCTTGACCACGGTGCCGAATTGTTGTTCCTGGATTCTCAGTAACACTCTCACGAACTGCTTCGATGTTTTGTGTTGAACGACTTATTGAAGCACGGCCAGTGTGTCTAATATCACTAATTGATCCAGTCTCCCCGAATTTTTTAATAAATCTCTTCGCAGTTGATGAAGTTAAATCACTATTCCGATCATATTTTGTACGAAAATTACGAACTGTACCTGCGAAACCTTCATTATTTTAAAAACATAACTCAACAATGAAAACGCGTTGTTCTTTCGGGTAGCGCTCCATTTTTAATAACCCTGAACTGTCAGCTGCACGCTGTTTTTTTTTCATTGGCAAAACTTTACCGCACAAATAGCGTTAAATTTAAATCTTGCATAAATTTTGGGACGCCCTTTATCTATAGATGATCAAAAAATGGTGATTTAGGAAATTTTTTTAATAGTTGCTCCGCGTTTCGTATCAATAGATGATCCCGAACACGAATATTTTTTTGACTTTGACGAAAGTACGCGAAGTAGCCTCGGCGTGAGCACCACTGGGCCGTTTACAATTAAGCAATGTAACCGAGTCGCAGACGCGTGGAGC
>OZ010714.1:7024829-7046382 GCA_963932345.1 Ophion ventricosus | reverse complement strand
AGAGAGAGAGAGAGAGAGAGGGCATCAAAGAGAAGGAAAGAGAACGAAAGAAGTCTCGTTCGTCCTCTCTCTACTTCGTTCGAGTGCCCATCGTTCCTCTTTCCTCTTGGCTATTACTACTTCCATCCCCCCACTACAGTTACCGCGATGCGGTGACTCCCCCACTCTTTACCTCAGGGGCGCCTCTACCGCGTGCTGCTGTCGTTGCATCTCGGCCACTGCCCGTTGTTCCTTCAACCCGTGCACACGCAGCGACTCTCTCGCCTTCCCTCTCGCACGAATCGTTTGTCCTTTTTCGAAGGATCTTTCTCGATCGAGAGAACGCCGATTTAGGTACATTCCGGATGAGTCATTGACGAGGCATCCTCATTGGGAATTTCTCTATTCCTCGATCCTCCTTGGTCTTCTTACATCCTTCTCCCACCTGACGCTCGAGCCTCGGTCCTCTGAAGAAATTCCTGTTTGTCTGGCCCTTTCATATTTACTTTTGGACTTTGAGTCTTTTGTTATTGGCGATTGCACGACGCTTTGATTAATGTTCGCCTGTGACGAAAGATCTCTTGTGACGAATTTCCTTTTCAGATGTTTGGGTTTGTTTGGACTTGATGCTCGTAATGTTCTCGTATGGAATTTAGGATGAAACGATTTATCGTGTCATTTTGATCGATCGATATAAAGAGAAAATGAATATGAAAGTTAATTTCATTGGGTTTGGTTTTTCCGAGTAGTAGGATTCGCGATATTTTGGAGATTAAATTACCCAAGGGAGAGAACTGTTTTATCGATCGAGCGCATTGAATATTTTGGTCAGGGTACATTGCTCAATTGGCGAAGCAAATTCTTTGAAACTTTTGCGAATCTGCTGGGTGACTTTTACGATCAGAGCCTGATAGTGGGAAATCCTGAAAATTCATTGAGGATAAATATGATTTCGTTACCATTGGACGAGTGCAGAAATTTTGTTAAGATCCAATTGGATCTCCATACTGGTCCTTACTTTCTGATAGGAATCCAATTGGTCATCGCATTGGATCCGTATATTGAAACATGATGCTTGTACATTGAATTTCAATCGGGATTCCCTGTTGGAATCCAATGTACGAATCCAATTTGAATCCTAAAGGATTGCGACATTATTGAACAGAATTCGATACGATTTTTGATGGATCCTACCGCATTCTGTACGTTGAATGAGTGGATATTAAAAAGGTATAAATGTTATTGTTAAAAAGTATAAATCGCTTAAAAAAGGATATCTTAAAAGTTGCTTTGAATCACTTCACTGTAAATTCACTGTAATTAACGTTTATTATTTATTTTACTGCACTTCGAGATAATCAACACGCGAAGTTTGTTCTCATGACGTTTCACATATTTTCGATTCGAACGTTGTAAGAATCCTCAAACGACGTTCATTGGGGAATATTGCAGAATCCAATTGGATCCCAATAAGGACACCCTAATGAAGCAGTATTATTTTTTATTGCTTCCATCGTGCTGGGTGCTTCCCGTTTTTACCTGCCCACCTTATTCCATCTTATTCCCCACCTTGCCCTAATGAAGTAATAATTTAATAAATTTAATAAATCTAATAAATTTAGGCTTCCCAAAAGTAGTAAAGTAATATTTCGTTAGGACTCTCTAATAAAGTCAACCTTCACAGATGTGGTGTCCCTGACGAATCCCTATAGAGATGTGAATGGATCTTGCGACTCTCCAATAGATTTGTGCACCGGACGACGAAAGGATATTCTTTTTTTGCAGATCCAACAAATTGCGGTTGAGAATTTGAAATAAAAAATGTTCAAACGGCGCCAATTGGGAAGTATGCGCGGAATCCATTTGGATTCCAATGCCTGAATCAAAATTTATAGCCTCCTCTGAACATTCGCAGGATCCATTTCTTTTGTAATGCACAACCCTCGGTTAAACCTACCAAACATCATTTGTCGAGTTCAGTGCCATGAAGAGGCCTCCATTTGGTCCAGTTTAGCCTCCGTTAGTCCTCTCAAGCCTTCTTTCGATCCCCAGTTTCAGTGAAACGTGTAGAACACAGGCCTCCTTAACCGGCTTTCGACCTCAAGTCCGTTGTCTTGACCGTACCTGCGTTGAGCCCAAATTCGATATCTCCTCCATCAACACTCCATTGTGGTCTGATCGGTAACCCGTTCAATGATGAAATAAATACGTTTTCGCTGAATGGAAGGTCCGGAGGGTCTACAGTGTGCCTACAGTAGGTTGAATAGAGGGTCCAGAGGGTCTGCAGTGTGCCTGCAGCAGGCCGAAAGGGGGGCCAGTAGCTTCTGCGGGATTACTCGAAGTAGGCCCATCTGGGGTTTCGCAGGTTCAGTTGCGCTCTGCATTGGCCTCCTTTGAGTTACAATGTCCAGTTTCTCCCATTCGGCAGGTTCATTATCGGCCCTAACGTATTGGCATTCCAAACATTGTACGCTCGTTTAGGTACCCGATAATCCACTATCGCCGATCTCTGCTCGAGGAAGGAGGCCTTTATTTTGCGGGTTGAACGCGGCTCGAAAAATTTGACTTGGGTGTAGACTCCTTAATTTCTGCACGGGGAGGTCTACAAAATAAAAATGTCCATGGGGCATGGGTATCTAACCAGCGAGAATATTTTATTGCAAGTAAACAAATAGCTCGCTGACGTTTACGAGAAAAGTTCTGGGTAATTGCCGTGATCACGGTAATTAACGCAGTGGTATTCACACCACTTCAAGATTGAACGGAAGTTCGAGCCGAGTTTCATACTAATTGTACCGGATTCGCGATTGAGTATTAATTGAATAGGCTGCGTGATCTTGAGACCAATTTAGCTTTACCTCAAGTCCTGTTTCTTTCAGCCCAAGAAAATAGCAAGCTCTGTCTCTATTCTTATTAATACGTTGCCACGAATAATCCAGCGCACAATGTGTCTTAACATCGAATGTAGAATGAAGCAATCATTTGCTGACGCGTCTTCGTGGCGAAGGCCACACGGAGAGAAGACCGAAAGCGTATCACAACTTGCCTTAAAGAATTCTCGTCGATCAATTTGCGAAAGAACGCGGAAGTTTTGAGAAATTTCTCGCAGCGATCACTCAAGATAATCATTTTGAAATTCGCTCTGGGAGAGATACATCTTCGTGACGACGACGACGACGACGACGACCACGACCACGACCACGGCGAAGACGACGATGACGACGAAAAAAAAGGAATATAATTAAGGAAAAAAAGTCGTTCAAGCTCGGCCGGTCAAGCCGTCGGAAAGAAAATAAGACCGAAAAAAGAGAGAAAGCAAGAGAGAGGGAGAGAAAGAGAGAGAAAAAGTCCCGGGGTATATTGTGAAACACGCATGCTGTATACAGTACGAAAGGATAGAGCTGTGTGACGTGCCCGGTGAGAATCGAGCAGGACGTGTTTAGAGTTGAAACTTGTCCGAAGGCGCGGACGCGTAAAGAGGGACATGGCACTATGAAACTAAATATATATATATATATATATATATATATATCTACACGTGGATGAAAGATGTAGATACGTGTACGAAGGATACCTGGTCGAGCGCCTAGGTCGGAAAGAGCGGGCTCTTGTAGTCCCGTGTCGAGGCCGAAAACTGTCAAAAAGTATTCCACGAGTGGCGGGAGATCGTCTAACTCACTTAATTCCTTTCGGCAAAGGATCTCGGAGTCACTGAATATTGTACACATTAAAAATACACACACGCACACTCATATGTCCATCAAGTTGGCTCGCCGCACTTTCGGGTGGGCGCCCCAATTCAGGCTTTCTATCCTAGCAACACGATACGTATCATCTTACATTTTTAGCCTTCGATCCTAGAAGCCAATCGCGATTGAATCGTGCGATATTCGCAAGTCGCAAAAGACTCCACGAAGATCGATAATTCAACGTAAATTAGTTGGGCCTCTCGTCATTGAACGAGTGAACGCTGATCATTGTCAATTTACGTGATAGGGTGGCGATCCGATCGAGGAATAATCTTTGACCCTTACGGATGCGAAGGATCGAACGCAAAATGTGCAAATTTATTGGTGACGAGTTTTTTTTTTATGCCTCTTTATGTATATCCTTTCTGGTCGTTCAACGTAATGGATCGGAGAGAGGTATCGCGTCCGTCGGTGATCGAGACCTTCTGCCCTCGCATCATCGGTTGATGAAGAGTTTGGCATACACACACGTGCATATATGTATGTATTTATATATGTATATATATCTTTATAGAATACACAGCGAATAGTATATGTATATTTATATGTAGAGATGAGTTGGCAGCCGGGTGGAGATCGGCAGGTGACGTTGCATTCATGCATGAGAGTGGCGCGAGTCCGACTCGTGGTCGTTTGGCGTTTTCTCGTCTGTTTCTTTGGATCATGGGCCTCCTAAAAACAAATGTTTGCCAACGTTTCCGAAAGAGACAGACATAAAGAGAGAGAGCGAGAGAGAGAGAGAGAGGGAGAAGAAGAGAGTGAGAGAGAGATGGAGTAGTCTCGTAGTAACGAGAGAGACCAACCGATCACCGGTTCTCCTCGTCCAAGTACATAACCGATTCTTTTCAGCTTCTCCTCGTGTCTTGTCTTGGTCCTCACAGGACTCGAACGATATAAACTGATACCGATGTCGAACCCATCAAGACGAAGTAAATTTCGTGATCCTCGTCATGTTCGCTCTCTTTCTCTCTCTCTCTCTCTCTCTCTCTCTCTCTCTCTCTCTCTCTCTCTCTCTCTTTCTCTCTCTCTTCTGTTGCCGCAGGGCCCACACATCGAGTTGCCGGAACAACTCACCGGGACCGTCGATTGAGCCATTAAGTTTCGAATCTCAAAGATTCGCGGAAGCGCGACCGGACTCGCGAGATCGAAAACTTTCTTTGCGACGAGATGTCCCTCTCTCTCTCTCTCTTTCTTATTCTCCTTTATCGTATACTATGCTCCATCATAAAATTAATTTTGTAAACCGCGCACGCATCATCCAGCCGATAATTACGCGAGAAATAACCGATTCATATCCGTTTAAGGAATAACCCTGAATCCTCGCGAATCTCCGATCGAAAGTCCTTCCACCTTCGTAGCCTCATTTTTTTTGTTTTCTTTCGAATTTCGTAAAAATTGCACGCTCTTCGATCGCTTGAAGAATGCATGAACTTATTTATGATGAATTCCATTGTCCCAATGAATACTTTATTTTTCTATATGTAGAAATATATATATATGGTAAAAGGACGTTTTGAGCCTGCTATTCTGTACAATGTTGGCTATCAGCACGTCTATGCTGTTTCGAGGAAGGTCCACAATTTAAAAAAAAAATAAGATTTTTTTATAACTATTGATGAAATCCTCTCCGGTCTTCATATCCAATTTGAAAAATGCATCAATTGCATTAGCTAACGCTAGATTTTCAGATCGGCGTTTTATATTTATAATTATATTTTCTATTACTTGCTAGTAAATGTTGATCTTCCAGTATTTTTCTGGTTGTGTATCGGCTGACAAATCTAGTGTATTGCTTTTACCTGACATAATCGTGAAAATTGAATATCTGATTTACGCAAGGAAATAGTTACTTTCTAAACAAATTACGAAATTACGACGAAGACAATAGGTCAAGTTTTATTAACGCCTTAGGCAACTCTAGAGGCCACAAAGGGCATATTTTGTGATTTTTTTTCAGCGAAACCATAAAATAAATCGGAATTACAAAATAGGGGTTTCATTATACACGTAATTGACTATACAAAATTCTTTTTTTCACAGCGATACATGTCAAAATGGCGACTGTGCAGCATTTTTCAAAATGGCGACTGTGCAGCATTTTTCCGATGACGCCTTTATTTCTGGAAGGTCAACGGGCGTACCAACAGCTCCTATAATTTTTGAGTTATGATGAGACACTAAAGTTTTTTCGGTTATATATAAGAATAGCTATAGAAGTACCTATGATTTTTTTGATATATTGTTTTTTGTCGAAATGGCGCATTTATAAAATAAAAAGTATAAAATGCCATGGGAAAATCGTCAGAAAATTGTTGAAAAAAAGGAACTATGCAATATAATTTAAAAAACCTACGTAGTGCCTCAGAAAATGTAATTCTAAATATATAGTTAAAATTTCAAGTGAATCGGTTGAAATTTGTTTGAGTTATGAGTCCGGCCGACTTGAAAAATGTAGTTTTGAGATAAACGCGTTTAAAGTTAGTAGAAAGTCACGACATACATCATGAGGGCTTGCGCTAGAATTCGGAAATCGAGTACTTAGAGATTTTTCACACCCATAATCTTTTGGAATATAATTTTATAGGTACTAAGTTACATTTTTAACAAAAGAAGATCGATTTTTGGAAAATCCTAGAGCCGCCTAAGGTCTTAAATTATTTCTTTATGCTTGCTTGGGTGAAAATTTAATTATTTTGAATCGATTTTTTTCTAGGGGCCCATCCCAGCCTCCCTGGCTACGCCGATGTCATTGCAACAACCATTTATTTGTTGTTCTTTTTTAAAAAAATCCATCGAATAACATATTTTCAATAATCACTAATGTATTATCGTTATTATGCCATCAGCATCTCCTGGTTGATTCTTAATACCGCAACAGGATCACTAGAACATTATGTCATTGTTGCAGTGGAGATCTGTAGTGCTACGGAATCCGAAGAAAACGTTTTCGCCTCGGCAGGATCGCAACCTTCGTATGGGAGACTGCTGCTCTCGTGGTCTTTGAGATATAATTTATTGGCCAATCAACATGACGCATTGCGGTATAAGATGACACGTCAGCGTTGGTGGCCGATCATCAATTTCAATACTAGCGACACTAACGGACTAGCTCAAACAGTCAGTCGGTCTCCTTTTGGTTCACCTTCCCCGTAGACACGTAGATCTCTTGCCAAGCAAAAAAGCGAACTGCAGTTTTTCCCGTACGATTCATAAGTATATCGTTTATCCTCGGAATATTGGCAATGGGAGCTCAGCCTCATTTTGTGTGACTTTACAAAGGTGGTGATGCATCAATCCCGATGCTCGACCGATGTAAATAATATGGAGGGAATATATAGCTGGCAGTTGCTCTTCTGATCGTTAGCGTCGGCCAATGTCATCCATTGATCCGATTAAACATCGGTAGAGAATTGCTAATGATAATAATAAAGCCCAAAATGTATCTAGATAAGTGAAAGCATGAGGAATAATCCACATTCCAATTGGGCAACATTTATATTGCGATGAGAACGACCGACAACTGCAGGGTTATCCGTGTAGAAATTTCTTAGGGATAGCTAAGTTCCGATCAGATCCCGATTGGGATATAATACGAATTCCCTAGAAGGGGTTTCCTCATCGGAATCCAGATGGCGCCCACTATGTAGCACAAGGCGGAGACGTGGTGGCAAGAATTTGAAATACGTATTAAGGCCTTAGGCCACTCTAGGATATTCCAAAAATCGATATTTTTTTGTTAAAAATGTATCTTGATACCTTTAAAATTATATTCCAAAAGATTATGGGTGTGAAAAATCTCTATGTACTCGATTGTCAAATTCTAGCGCAACACCTCTTGATTCATGTCGTGACTTTCTACTAACTTTTAACGCGTTTATCTCAAAACTACATTTTTTAAGTCGGCCGGACTCATAACTCAAACAAATTTCAACCGATTCACTTGAAATTTTACCTGTATATTTAGAATGACATTTTCTGAGGCACTACGTAGGATTTTTTCATTATATTGCTTAGTTCCTTTTTTATAAACAATTTTCTCAGGATTTTTTCAAGGCATTTTGTACTTTTTGTTTTAGAAGTGCGCCATTTTGTCAATAAAAATATATCTAAAAAATCCTACGTACTTCTATAGCTATTCTTATATATAATCGAAAAAACTTTAGTGACTCATTATAACTCAAAAATTATAGGAGCTGTTGGTCCGGCCGTTGATCTTCCAGAAATAAAGGCATCATCGGAAAAATGCTGCACAGTCGCCATTTTGACATGTACCGCTGTAAAAAAATAATTTTGTATAGTCAATTACGTATATAATAAAACTCCTATTTTGTAATTCCGATTTAATTTATGGTTTCGCTAAAAAAAAATCACAAAATATGCCCTTTTTGGCCTCTAGAGTGGCCTCTAGAGTGGCCATTTAATTTAAATATAATTACTTAGAATAAATAACCTATATCACTTTTCTCCAGGAAATACAAGTCTCCCAAGGTCTATATATTGTTTTTTCGAACATTTTTATTGAATGTAAAAAATTTTGTTCGAAATTCGGTTATTAAAATATACAAGTTTTGACAGTTATAGTGTAGCATGAATTTTTACTTAATCTTTTTCAGATCCTTGAATAAATGATTTCAAAAAACGTCCAGCGTGGCCGGCTGATACGGATCGGTATCTCATGGTGATTTTTACATTCATCCCTGGGATCCGATGCGATATCGAACTAGATCTTGTTCTAGAAATTCGAGATTCTAGCTTGGATCCTATGCAAAGTTTCTATTTGGATTCTGACTATAGTCCGTAATAATTCCGGAATAGAATCCTGGCTGGAATCCAATTTGCGAGAGTTATATTTCGATTCCGGAACCGATCCAATGTCCGACGGGAACTCGATTGAGAAACTAAGATCCAAGTCCGAATCAAACTGTATCCACGACAATATTTATGCACGAGTAACAAACAAAGTGGGAAGTAGTCGATAAAAAATGATTGATCAAGTTATGACAATTGGGAACGTAAGAAATGATCCCTAAGAAACAACTTCACAAAGAGTCCTCCTGTCTATGGCGATTCCTCAAAGGTCACGTTTCATACAAAACTAAACGTATGCAAATCCCTCGTCCTTGTTGATTAATAATTAATCGAATGAGGAGTGTAATCGATTGGTGAAGACGAAGAACAAGAGGAGGCACATTTTCGAAAACGACTACCAAGTTCTCGTGTCGCAACAGGGTCAGCAGGCAGTAAACTACGTCCGTTCAATACGTTCCTGTCAGATTAGGATCGTTGGCTTGACAGACTCGCGCTTCTGTCTGTCACTGGCTCGCTGGGAAGCCTCCCTCGGTACGCATACACCCGGACAAACTCGCACACATGCTTGTGAATCTATACAACGGAAAGGCATGCATATATTTAAAGACGACTGGGTGGCTTTTGTGCGATGAACACACACACTCACTCTTGGGCGATCCGTGACAACGATATTCAACCCTTCATCTTTAATTCCTCTTTCCCTCTTTCTCCACCTCATCCAGTCTCGCACGTCCTGGAATCTTCACAAATCATATCCACAGGATCACGTACAGACTGGAGAGCAGCAGTGCAGGCATCAAGCCCTGACATCTCTGGAATTCAAGAACGCAGACTCCACATAGTCGCCTGTGAGTGGTCGAGCTTTGCTTGATTTTGGTAATCGCCTAACACATATTTCGAACACGGACTTTTTTTTTTAGAAAATAACCGGATTTTTCAGATTATCGTAACTCACAGCAGGAGAAAGTAAAAGAAAAAAAAGTAAGTTTGTAACGGACAAATAGTTGATCAGTACTGAATCACAATCTTAAAAAATGCAAAAAGTACCCGAACGCATTGAGATTTAAAGTCAACGCTGACTTGATCAAGCTTTCCTGCAATTAAACTCCAACGTGTCGTGTACTCGAGAATGCAATGATTCCTATTTGGGACAAATGAAAGTCGTTTTTCCGCTTCGTCCTGCAATTACCATCTTGGTTTGAAGATTATTCCGATTTTACTTCTGCTGGCAGCGTGCCACTCCACGCTATGTCAACCGGTAAAGTCACCATTATTTATCGCCTCATTCAAAATTTGTTTGCATCGGATTTAAACTTTTGTACGCAAGTTATTATTATACAAATATATTGTCTTTTATATAGTTATATTTTTGTCTTGTCCACATGTTAAAGAAAAACTATCTGCGCACAATTTTTCTAAAATAGCTGTAAAATTGCAGCGATTCAAAAATATCTCTGCCCAAATGGCAGGTTTTTTTTCGGCATCGTTTTTCAGTGGACAAAAAAATTATATGAACAAAAAGCCTGAAACATTAAAAAATATTTTTATGTACAATATAGGTCTTAAACTTTTAAAGTCTTAGTCTACGTCTTTTCAATAAACATACGTTTTATTGAAAGAAAAAAAAAACCGAAAATCAGCTATTTTCAAGCCAGCTATACTGGAATGTTCCTCTAAGCTTAGCGTAGCTGATGATTTAATCCTCGCGCATGCGCTTCTGCGTTATACAAAATATCTGATTTCTACGACGCTGCTGAATCTTTACACGGTCGCGAAACCTCTTGGAACTTCAAGTATTCCGACATTTTACCATTGAATATCTTTTTACATAAGTCGTTAACTCAAAACTGTTTTATTGTATTTGGAACTATCATGATCTCATGAACGTTACTGTAGGTTTTGTCAATATCTGTTGCGTGAGCGCTAAGATGTCACTTGATACAAGTCTTTTGAGGGTGACTCTTCCATAAGCCCTGTGTTAAAAATCCTCAGTTCAATGATTTGTATCTCTCTTACTTAGTTGTTGACCTTATCTGAAACTATGCATACGTGAATATGTATACTTCATCTATGATATACTTAAAAATGGTTTTTTTTCTGGCGGCGGGACGTTCGTGACGGAGCCTCCTTAAGGAGGTACGACTAGTTCTTCAGGGTCAACAAAGAGACAAAATTTATGTTACCCCACGGGTGTTCTGTTTTATGTTAACTTATGTTAAATATTCGTATTTTCAATCCCAAAATGCCAAATTTGTGATAAATATTTTATTTATTCCATATATACTAATAAAAATTGAAAAATTAGATCCTCAACGACTCTGGAGTAGTCTCCATCATATTCACAATGACAGTTTCACCATAAAAACGGACTAAAAAAAAGTTGCATCAAATCTATCGGAATCTTATTCAAATAGCCCTGAATTACCTCAGCAGATTTAATATTATAGGTAAATTTTTGCGTTTTGTGGCGACTCGTCTTCACGACGATTTCCAAGCAGAGCTAGGTTATGCTCGCCAAACAAATCAGCTGTTACGCCCGACGTTGGCAAGTGCGTGGATGCTATTTCGCCATTATGATAATATTCAACCGGAAGTTGAAACCGTTTTATAATGTAGTGCTTGAATAACACGGTAAAATTCGAATTTTCGATTTTTGTACAATATCTATTATGTCTAATTTATCAAATTTCAGTTTTCCAACGACTTTAGTTGGATACGTGAGCAGCAAAACCGTGATCATCGCACTTCCGGTCGACCGTCTCCATAAGACGACGTGCTTCACTGGCACAAAGTTCTCGACTTTGCAATTTTATTATGAAAAAAAACTGAACGGTCAATATAGCTCAAATTTTTCTAAAGGGTACATAACGTATTCATCAACATCATATAAAAATTTCAGGCCCGAAACATGGATTCGTCTTAATGATCGTACCTCCTTAAAGAACACCACATTGGTGTTTTCTTTCTTCTTCTACTACTTGATCTATTTGCGGTCATAGTACTGATGCATTGTTTACGACTGAGAAAAATGAGGGGTCGGTAGCCGCCGGTCATCGATATCTGATCGTCCTCCGGAGAAACGTCCATTCGGTCCCGTGTATATCTTTGGCGTTCGCAACACGATTTTACTCCGATGTATGCTGATTGCCAGTGATATGCCGAGAGGTTTTCGAGCGTGGAAAAGCGACGATGAACGGAAGTCACATTGCCCCCGCCGATACATCACGTCATCTCTTTGTCCAGGTCCATAAGGTCATCGATTCTTCGAGCGGATGCGCATCTTTGACAGACAAAGATGACGGTCACTTACCAACTCACCCACACGCGCATACATATATATAGTTGGGTGGCGCATTTTACCTGTCCCTTTTTTCTCGTGTACTCCAAATGTTGGCTATAACTTACCTCCCCGAAACGTCCGAGAAAGAGCTCGCGGTCAACGACAAAATCCTGACGGTACTTTATCATTCGGACGGTTTGGAAAAAAGGCATTATTTTTTGCTTCCGCGTCATCTGTGAAAAAACAGCATTGTCATCGGACCTTTCAACATGCAATGAAAATAACAGCCAGCATCGAAAATATCTCGCATCTGGAATAATAATTCCAGCTGAGAAATCGATCGAAAGTTCGTATCTCCTTTGCATAAAACATTTGAAGATTTTCGTGCTAAGGAGCAACTATTCATTTTCAAACGATTCACCAGTCGCTGTATATGGATGTGCAACCCTATCTGCCGTGACCCATCGAATTAAGGGCTGGTGAAATATACAGAAGTACCTTTCGAATCGCGCAGAGCATCGAGCCGGTCAATAAATTCGTCGTGTGTACCGGAACTCTCGACGGAGGGATCTTGCCTCGCCGAATATAGTAGGCGGTTTCACGCTCTCATGTATACTCGGGTGACGAGGATTCCTCGCTTACACGATTGAGATTAGATTACGTATGGGCAATAGAGCAGAAGATTTCACGAGACGCGATAAATTATTCAACAGCCAAAATATGTAAAAAGCCTTCAATTTGTCAATTTGTACTGAAACAATTAAAAAAAAAACATTGTACTGTAGATTGATCAAAATAGATTATTTTGGATGTAATAAAATTAATTATCTAATGATTTCTTGAATGAATACGAACCGCCTACAGTAATTCGTCAATTTTAGAAATCCATTCTCCAAGAAAGGTTCTGAATTGTGGAGGGAGGATAAGACATTTCTTTTTTTTTTCTTTCCAGTGTAGGGGCAGGAGGGGTTCGTTCAGATTTTTAATTTCCCCTAGTTCCCATACGTCCACTTGATATTTCATTTGTACATTTTGAGTGCAACTTTTAATCTTATTTATCAGTTACGACAGACGGAAACAAAGAAAAGTTATTTTGATAATTTTGTCCAATTGTCAAAATGACTCTTAATAATGTTATCGATTTATTAGATACATAATAGTTTTACAAATAATGTTATATAATTTGATGAATAAATGAAAAATATAAAATATAAATAAAAGTTGTATAAGTTGATAAACAAATAAAAAAGATGAAAAATAAATAAATGAATATATGTAATTTTTATAATTTATTTAAATGATCAAAATGCCTTTTAATTACTTTATCAAATAAAATTATTAAAAGTAGACGGACAGAAATAAATAAGTTTAAAAGTTGCAAAAGTTGCAAGCCTTTCTCTGTTTCCCCTTAACGCCGGAAGTAACGAATTCCCTAGCCCGCGCGATTTTTAAGGTCATGCACATAGAGCCTTGTGGAGATATTGCTCTTCCTTGAGCAATATTTCCACAAATCGGTACAATCCTCAACCTATTTATAAATATTCCTACAGAAGATCATTTTTCGAAGGAGCTAGAGCATTTTCACGACGATGAAGTTTGCATCGTTGGAACGCAACGAAAATGAATTTTTTTTAATTGTTCAATTTTTTTTTGGCCGATTTAGGCTGTGAAAGTCATTCAAACGTTTTCACGTATTCGTATATAAGATTCATGGCCTCAGTTCGCAAAAGAGGCTCTAGATAATGATAAAAATGAAAAAATGCAAACTGAAAAATGAAGAAATTGAAAAATGAAAGGTGAAGAAATGAAGAAATGAGAAATGGAGAAATGAAGAAATAAGAAATGAGAAATAAAAAAATGAGAATTGATAAATAGAGAAATTAAGAAATAAAGAAATGAAGAAATTAAAAATAAAGAAAAACAATCGTTGCATTCCAACGATGCAAAGTTCAACGTCATACATTTTCGCTCTCTCGGAGCACCAAAAACAAGCACGAATTTTGTCTTATCTGAAATTTCTTCCAGCAGTGATCTATACGTGCACAAAGCGGATGAACGGTTTGATGTGAAGGTTAAACGAGGCATACGGTTACCCTCAAAGTTTCAATCCCCGCAGCTCTCTCTCTCTCTCTCTCTCTCTCTAGGGAATAATCCACCCTGCAATACACTTTAATATGCCCACATATACGTAAATCGCTGTCTATAATGATACGAGCTCTAGGGTAAACAGGTATCGGGGGATTCGGCCACTTATGGTGGTTGCGTAGGCGTGGCCGCACCCCTGCAGCCGTCCGATATCAGCGCGATGGCCACCTTTCGACTGTAAATCAATTGATATCTCGCACCGCCACTGTACGGGTGCGAGACTCGACGGTTTTCGCCGCCATCAAGAGCGGCTACCCTATACACATACACGTATTTATAGGCACACGGAGAACACACGTTTGGACACAGGGGTTGAACGGAGCCTCACGAGAGAAGCGGAGAAATTTGTACGGGGTGCGAGATCGCGCGTTGCGTTAGATATTGCCGCAGGGGTGTGCGGGAAACAGGCATGCGCCAAATTCCAATTGCTGCGTATACCCACCATACGCGACCAGCCCGAATCGACCCGCCCCGAAGCTTTTATCTCGAAGAACAACCCTCGATGTCGAGGAGGAAAAAAAAAACGTGACAATAGCTTCGTGCGTAAACAGAATTTCAATCTCGGGGAAAAAAAAAACGTTTTGGCTAAATGGAAAGAAAAGTATTTATTGAAAATAAATTTCAAAATTTATTTATTCAAAAAATATTTAAATAATTTGTTTTCGCCACTTCGCGATTTTTCTTTTCGCTGTACCTTTTTCTCTACACTGGGAGAGATTTTCTTGAATCATTAACTGCGCTACTTTTGTCGGGTTTTTGTTTGAAACGAGTTCATTTATTTTTATTAATGAATTTATTAGGCTCAAAAAGATGGCTGTATTTTAAATATATGTGTAATTTCAAATCAACTTTTCATTGATTTAACTTCGAAAAAATGATTTAGAGTGGAATAAATGTTTTAGTAGTATACTCACCTACTACCTAAATTTATATTCACTTTAGATAATCATTTTTTAAATAATTTACTTTGATTTTTTTCACGAAAGACCAGTTAGTAATTTGAGTTTTAAGTATGTGTTTCAGATCCGCTATTTTCCAGCTGTGAGATTTTGTATACAAACACGATAAGCATAAATACGTGTTGATGAAATGAAAAAGATTATTAGGCTCGAATGAAAGATAATCAGACTTGAATGGAAGACCATCAGACTTGAATGAAAGACAATCAGGCTTGAATGAACGACAATCATACTCAATCACAGATTTTTTCTACTAATAGTAGTACCCTTTATTCGACGAAATTAAATATTCGTTAAACAGTTCAGTTCAGTTCAAAATTTGGTATTTATTCATTTATCTTTTGGTTAATACATACAATTTAATGTAATGTTTTGTGAGCAAAATACATTGTGGATCAACCTTCGTCCTCAATTTCGTGTTCATCTTTTTGTGTTTTATTAATTATTCTTAAGTGCTCCATTGCCTTTCGACCTATATATTTTTCAGTTTTGGGTTTAACTCCTCGCTTAATATTCGTTAAACTCAAATAAATAATTTCCTTGCAATGAAAAAAAGTCTATTTAGCTCAAATAAAATATTAGAATCAAGGATCAAGAATCAAGTTTTTCATAGTCACTTGTAATCAACTGAATCATTTAGTTGAAATAAATATATTACATTTATCATCGAACAAAAGTCTAGTAGCGATTCAAAAAAAATTTTATAAGTAATTTATTAGATTTCAATTGATATTCACTTTTGATAATCGTTTAAAAAATAATTGACTTTATATTTTTTCACGAAAGTCCAGTTAGTAATTTAAATTTCAAGTCTCCGTTTCAAATTCGCTATTTTCAAGCTCTGTGATTTTGTATACAAACACGATAAGCAAAAATACTCGTTGACGCAATGAAAAAGGTTATTAGACTTGAATGAAAGACAGCCAGACTTAAATGGAAGGCCATCAGGCTTGAGTGAATGACAATCATATTGAATCATAGATTTTTTCTATTCATAGTTGTATTCTTTATTCGACGAAATTAAATATTCGTTAATCTTAAATACATAACTTCCTTGCAGTGAATAAAAAAAGACTATTCAGCTCAAATCAAGTTTTTCATAGTCACTTGTAATCAACTGAATCATTTAATTTAAATAAATATATTACTTTTATCATCAAACAAAAGTCTAGTAGAAATTCAGACAAAATTTTATTTTATTCTTACAAACCATTTCTCCGAGTGCGACAATCACTTACCACACTTAAGTACCTTATTTTTTATTATCGCGTAATCGAGAAAGCCTTTGGAATAACTTGACAATATACTTCGATCATTATTCCCCAGAAAAAAATAAGAATGAGGGTACGGAGGATATTTTACTTGAAACGATTTTCGTCGTTCAAGTTGACCTAAGTTCATAAAAATTGTGGTCGATTATGAAAATATTTCTCACATTTCGTATGAATTTTCGAAACGATCGATTTTCGCTCTGATTAAAATTTCGTCACGATGTAGTTATTAAAAAAGAAAAAAAAAACACGTAGTTTGGCGCCCATCCTCGAGAAGATAATGGAAATCGTTTCATAAAACGTGTTCCTTCTTACCGAGCAAATTACTCCGTGCCACTTTCTCTGAGACTCGTAATTATTTTGACATTCAGGATTCAGCGACCGGTGTGTTAACATTTTAAGTACAAGCTTACCTGTAGACGTTGGAATTGTCGGCAAATTGTTGGACTATCCTCGGAGATCATCGATGAGTCATTAAAAAAAAAAAAAATGAACAATAACGGATGACAAGAGGATGGGAAACGAGGTTGAAGCATGACGAGAATAAAATAAAACAAGTTCCATTATAGATTTCTCGTCACTAGGAATATTTTCTTTTTTAATCAGCTTTAAATAATCTTACAATAAATTACCAGCTCTCGTTATTTTCTTTCTTTTTTTTTCCAAATTTAGCGTCTTTTTTTTTCTTTTTTCTATCACTCTCAGGAGACTCAGAGCTGCAATTCTTTTCGCACAAATTCCCTTTCGCGTCAGTCCGTCTGTGCTCGAATGTTTGCTCTCGCATAAGATCCTCTTTTCCTGTGTTTGTACGACGTGTTTCCTTCATTTAGTCTGCTCGAAAGTGTTCGTCTATTTTAACGCTTGCCAGTAACTTTTTACTCACTCGTTCGTCTCTCACTCGCTCTCCCTCTCTCTCCCTCTCTCTCTCTCTCTCTATCTCTCTCTCTTTCTCTCTTCATCGCCGCAATTCCGCAGAGACGCGGCGCGATAAATAAATAACTAAGATACTTTTAAACAGTCTATAGGGGGCAACTTTACTTCCAAACTACACGCGGGTGGGTTTGAATATTTACAACGTCGGTCGGCGTTTGTCTTCTTATTTTTATCACTCTCTCCGGCTATTTGGCCTTACATGCATTCCCTCAACTTTCTCGATAAAACATCATTTTGCAATCACAGAAGAAAATGTACAAGCGCTCGATGGTACTCACTATACTTATAATTTTTTTTTATATTGCACGTATTGCAATCTGCCTGTCATTTAATTCAGGAGCTAATAAACTCTCTCTCTCTCTCTCTCTCTCTCTCTCTCTCTCTCTCTCTCTCTCTCTCTCTCTCACTCACACGCACACACATGCGCTCTTTCTCGCCGCGTCATCCTTGTATTTTACATTTTTACAATAAGTTAAATTCTATCCTCTCAACGCAAGGCGATTTTTGTGTTTATGCACAAAAAAAAAACGAAAACCAATGACTTAAAAATTTTTCTCAAATCCTCGCGTGCGCGTCTTGTTCGTATCGATAATTATATTAAAAATGGCACACTGGAACTGCCGCTAGTTCGTCGCCGACAATCTCTCGACCAATTTCTTCCTTTATCGTAATATTTATAACGACAATAATAATAATAATATAAATATGTTTTATTCGTCAACGAGTGCTCAAAGGAAGTTTCCCGGTGGCGAAGCTCGGCAGGCCATTCGTAAAGAGCTTTTCCACTTTTTTTATCGCCAAGCTCGCAACCTCACTACGAGCACCGAGGGAGACAGAGAGAAAGAGAGAGAGAGAAAGAGAGAGAAAGAGAGAGAAAGAGAGAGAGAGAGAGAGAGAGAGAGAGAGAGAGAGAGAGAGAGAGAGAGAGAGAGAGAGAGAGAGAGAGAGAGAGAGAGAGAGAGAGAGAGAGAGAGAGAGAGAGAGAGAGAGAGAGAGAGAGAGAGAGAGAGAGAGAGAGTGAGAATGAATTTTCTTCTCTTTTTGGTTCGGATACGTCGGATCGCTACCGACGGATATTCTAATTTCGTCTAAGTTCGTCATTTGGCTTGAAGTTCAGCAGCCTGTTCTTCCTCCTCTTTCGTGAGTGGTACAGTCGAATGATTGTACAGACCTTGGGCCATAAGTTGCAGTGCAAGTGGATTTTTTTGGCCGCTTGCTTTCTTTATTTTCGCCCGTTTGTTCTGAAACCAAATTTTTATCTGCGCCTCGTTCAAGCCAAGATCCCTCGACAATTGTTGTCTTCTCCGTTCCGTAAGATACCGATTTTCACCAAATTCACGCTTCAGTCTTGCCAGTTGTTCGCCACTGAATGCCGTGCGTGGCCTCTTCTCTTCCGGACTCGTTCCCGTTGCCCGCGAGTCACTTGGTCTCTTGACGCGTCGCGTTCTCGGACCTGAGGACACACGTGAAGATCCTACGGTTAGCTAGAGTCTGCCAATTCGATGCTCGAAAACGTGGCTCAGTAAGAAACGTTGGGGAGTGGAGGCGAAGAAACTGGAGTGGCGATGGCAAGCAGGAAGTGGAGGAAGAAGAACCGAGCGATGGAGAGAGAGAGAGAGAGAGAGAGAGAGTGCAGGGGAGGTATGGATGAAAGTGAATGGTGAATGCAGGGCCCTGAGAGGTTCATTCGAACAGCCACACTGAGAGAAATGTATGGTGTTTTCAACCACATTTTTACTATCTATACATATAAAACAGTTCCGTGACTGACTGACGTATAGACAACGCACAGCCTAAATCGCTGAAAATAGAAACATGAAATTTGGAAAATATGTTCCTTAGACGGTGTAGACGTACACTGAGAAAGGATTTTTCGAAAATCAACTCCTAACAGGGTGGAGTAGGGTGTAAAAGTTTGTATGGAAAATTGTATTCTTTGTGTTTATCAACTCGAAACTTGGTATAAATGTTCTTCAAAACAAATAATAATACACATATTTCCGGATTTTTTTAAACAGCCCCTGATTAGGGGTGCAACAGGGTGTTGAAGTTTGTATGGAAAAATCGAATTCTTTGTTTTTATCTGAATGAAATTCGGAAGATATGTTCCTTGGAGGGCGAAGAAGTTCGCCAAGAAAAGATTCTTCGAAAATAAACCCTTAAAAGGATCAAATGAGATGTAAAAGTTTGTATGAAAAATTGTATTTATTGCGTATATCAACTTGAAACTCGGTATAAATATTCTTCAAAACAAATAATAAAACGCATATTTTAGGATTTTTTAAAACAGCCCCTAATAAAGAGGTGCAATTGGTAATGAAAGGCTTACATACACTTGGATAGGTAAAAAAGATTGATTTTTCAAAAAGGTGCTCATGCGAAAGTACTATCCTTTGAGTGTCTACTCTGAAAATTTCATAAGGAAATTCGCAGTAATGACGAAGTTATAGCGTTTTGTAACTGACCGGGTGAGCAACGACTAACGGTTGGGGCGCAGGTAGACGCGGTCTTTGTCATCGGTTTGACTATGAGTTTAACTATGAATGAGGTTGACACAGCAGAAAAAAGATCTAACGGAAGCGTCAACATCTAAGGACGATCCGTCACATGGCCCAGGGATCGCCTATTTCATGTAAGTTTTAAATAAACCAGTTATTTCAGTGTAAAGTGTCCTCAAAACTTTAACGCGTTTTACTCGAAACAGTGTTTCAAATCGCTACGAGAAACATCTCCGCAACTACTGGACCGATCGGGATCAAGTTTTGCACCAGCTATGCTTCACACAATAATCTAGTACGTATCGAGCCGTTTGTCGATACCTGGCATAGTTTTTTTTTCCATCATAAGTAATGTACAATTTTGAGGCGAAAAATCGCCTGTTTTATTCCAGTGACTGCCATGAGCGAAAAAATTAAATTTTTAATTCCGGCTCGATAATTACTAGTTTTATCTATCTACTTTGAGAAACAAATATGTTTTTTAGATAAAAAAATGGCAGTGGCACGTCTGGTACCGCAAACGCTGTCAACAAAAACACGTCCAGGAAAACGACTGTAACTTTTTTACCGTTTGAAATTTTTTAACCAAATTTTCACACAATGTAGATAAAATGTCATACTTTAAAATCTATATCATGGTTGTTCAATAAAATTCAGTTTATACACAAAAAAAAATCTTCAGCATAACCTTACTTTTAGGCGTCTCAGGTGTATGTAAGCCCTGAAGGGGGAACTGCAGGGGAGGGGGGGGGGGGGGGGAGGGGGGGGGGGGGGGGGCTGAAAGGGAATGGAGAAAATCGAGTTGGTAGAAAATCGAGGTGTCATTAATATTTGTGCATCGATTTTGTGATAGCACCGAATTAACCCATCTATATTGTCAAGCCTTATACAATAGTTAATAATTATTTCGGGGGATAATAGATAGACACCCAAATCGCATGTTTAAATATACTTTTCGCTTATAATTGTGTTAACCATATTATAATTGCGGTGTCAATAAACTTCAGGGAATTTTACTATGCCCTCTTTCATCTTGACTGTTTTTTTTTGTATATACCATGGTCTTTTCTTCTCTATAGCACATGGTCGAAGCAAGAAGTGAAGAAACGAAGGAAGAAAGTTAGATGGGGAAAATCCTTATTCGGCCCTTCGTGCCCTGCATCTATATATCAATACACGTACTCTCACTCTTTCGTTCCCATTTGCGATACGCTTCTGTACGTTTCACCCTCTAACTCACCCGACGTATAAACGTCCGGCTCCGAGAGAGGCTACGCGGCCAACTACCTCGCGGATTCCTGGTACACCGTAAATACAAAGATCCCTATACCAATCCCTACATCTACACAGGTACACGATGTGAACATTTTGAGTTCGCAAACTTGCACGGAACGGCAAAATCAATAAGCACACGTATACGGATTTTATCTGCAGCCGAGACTGTACGTGAAAAATGAGACGCCCGGTAAGGTACAGCGAATGCTACGCAGCCGCGTGAATTGGCGGAAACTTTGGGCTTGTCCCGTTTAATTCGCTGCTTTTGATGATAACTGCGAGCCTCGATCGAGGGCTCGGGAGTGCCCTCGCGGTTGAACGAACCGCCCCCGAGGTTTTTCCGAGCACGGCCACGTCTCCGAGCACTCACGAACGAGAGGAATCTCGCGGGTAAAAACAGTAAATGTGTATGCTTGAAACGTGAAGGAATCGAGGGACGAGCAAATGGACAGGGAGCGAGAGATTGATCTATAAACTTCATTATGCTGGGTTAGACTTTCAGGTGAATAAAGATATAATATAAATCATATTAATCATAAACAACCGATGTAAAAAAAGATACAAAATAATAATGATGATAATGATAATAAGGATACAGTTTAAAAGATAAAAACAACGATGTAGCAAACTCAAGCATACATAATAGAAATGATAA
>OZ010714.1:6814369-7024629 GCA_963932345.1 Ophion ventricosus | reverse complement strand
ATATATATGCAGATGTGTGTATTACGTATGGACAATACGTATACTCTTCACCTATATATAAGTAAAGGTACAAAAACATATACACACACCCACACACACACGCATATGTATATATATATATATATATATATAGGCACACCCACACACGCATTATATATACATATGCGTGTGTGTGGGTGTATGTGTGTATGTGTACATGTAAGAGTGGAGTGTATGTCATGCAAGCTAATATACGGAGTACACAGGATGCATAACCTCCACAGGTTCCTGTACACATTACCAGTATGAACTCCACGTTTGTTACGGTTCAGATAAACTTTGGAATAGTATAACGAAATCCGTCAAGAGCTATCAGCAGTTATTTCCATGCGAAAACCTACGGCCAAGAGCGCCCTCTTGAGTTAAGAAGTACATTGGCTTACGGTCCGGAGCTAGAGAAATAAGACTCGTCGGATTGATGTAGGACTTGAATTTTTCAAGAATATATAGCGGAAATGGGCCTTGTTGCAGCCAATTAAGGGACGAGACGTTGGCTCGAGGTCGAGGAGAGGAAGAGGATTTCGAAAATATCCTGGACTTCGAAAATACCTTGCCTGATTAGTACTTGGGTTTGAAAGGACAGTTTTATTGAGCGATTAAATAGGGCATTAGGAAAGTATATATGTTCTTCGAATCGAAACGAAAGTCTAGAGTCGGTTGATATTCGTTTGATTGGTTTGATACTCGTCGATGTGAGAGCCGGATAGAAACAGATGATTTGAAAGGACCGGCAAATTCGAGTGCTCCGCATTTCTTGAGGGTATAAAAGTGTGACGACAGTCACGCGTTCGACTTGTAAATTATTGGTATTGATGCCACATATCACAAGCGTGATTAATACCAAGTCGCGTGCCCTCGTGTCATCCCGTACAACGGTAAATCATTCGTATATATAGAATTTATATATATGTGTGCTATAAATAAATAAAACATTCGTAACTCGCGCAATATTACTCAACGGTTCGAAAATCGCTTGTCTCGCTAATATACGACATCGGATGATGAAGTCTTTGAAGTCGATTTGGAAACAACAAAAAAAGAAGAAAAAAAAACCAGCAATTACACGTGAGTTTTTGTTGTTTTAAAAGTGACGATCGGTACCTCGAATTATTTTTAAAAGAGGGTTCTCTTTTCTTCAAATACGTTTTTCAAGGATCCTTTCGCATCAATTTTTTTCATCTTGTCCCGTCGAGTGCAGAATTTGCTATTATTATTTAATAAATTTTCTGCAGTGACCAAAGCACGTGGATTTTTTTTGGCATTTTAAAAAAAAAGTCCAACATCAAGTCATTACGAACCAGCAGCAAATCGGTTCCACCATTCTTCACTAAAACGCAAAACACTTTTGAACTTTGTAAATTCGATTTTTAGCATCCAAAGGTTATAGAAAATTGCAAATATCAGGCAAAGATTTGTGAAGGTGAATCGAGGTGACGTATTCGGTGATTATCCGAAGTCGATCTCGTTTTTCGATTCGAAGACTCAATTCGCCGTGTTGCGGAATGAAATATTAGCGAGCTCATCGATATTTCGAGGTGCCGAAGTGGTTTGTAGAAAAGATAGGAGAAAAAATATGGAAAGCGATATTGATTGTTACGCGCGCACCTTCGACTTATCAATACCATAATTTATTTGTATAAAATATTGTTGAGCGGGAGTTCACGAAGGTAGGCGTAGTATAAAGATACGCTTGTATATGTGTGTATATGTGGCATGTACACCGATAATTCACGAGGGGAACGTGGTTGCGGCGAGCACGCTGTATAATTGAGAATAAATCAAATCATAACGATCAACACCCGCGAGAGAGGAGAAATAAGGCAGCGCAAGTTCGATATCACTGTTGCCGATCTTGCCGCGTGCGATTATGGCAACGGACATATAAATATATATATATATATACACGTAAGCTTTTATATATGTATATACGTCGGGCCATTCGATACAGTGAAATTTTATGCAAATTCTCGATGTCCCCGTGACACGATAAACGAGGTGATATGTTCGACCGCGTATGAGATCCCCGTCCCCGTTTCAAATAAACACCGAACGATTTTTACCGGTTACGAACATATCTATGGAATATAATATTATTCAAATGATCATCAAGTCCAAATTTTGGCACCGATTATTTTCAAACCGAAATACTTGTCTCTTTGGCTGGCGACGTTTTTGGCAATGATTTTTTTATCTATCGGGACATTGGATAAGTTGTCGCTGTTTTCCAATAGATGGCTTAGCAGTACTGCGTGCGTGTAGTTTAAGATGGTAACGCATTCATGAAGAAGTACTATAAGCATGCTTGAAATTCAGTGTATGTCATTTCGCCGAAGTGTAAACAACTTTTTTTTTATCATAGTGTTAAACATGTCATATTTCTTGCCAAAAAAAAAGTATTTGCGGGGAATTTTATTGCACTACGTTATTTAAAAAAAAAAAAATCTTCAGCTGAAGCACGCAGAATTCTTGTTGAGACTTACGGCGATTATGCCCTGTCGAAAACAAGATGCAGAGATTGGTTTAGACCCTTCAAAAATAATGATTTTGATGGTGAAGATAAAGGACGCTTTGGGCGCACCAAAAAAGTTTGAAGACGAAGAATTGGAGACCTTACTTCATGAAGACTCATGTCAGACGCTAACTGAACTTGCAGAATCATTAGGAGTTGATCACACAACAGTTTCGAGACGTTTGAAAGCATTAGGTATGATTCAAAAGCAAGGACATTGGGTGCCATACGAGTTGAAGCCGAGAGATGTCGGACGGCGTCTTTTCACGTCTGTACAACTGCTTCAACGGCAGAAAGGAGAGGTTTTTTTGCATCGTATCATGACTGGCGATGAAAAATGGATACACTACGATAACCCTAAGCATAGAAAGTCGTGGAGTGAGCCCGGCAATGCATCAACATTGTCGGCAAAGCCGAATATCCATGGTTCCAAGCTTCTGTTCTGCATTTGGTGGGATCAGCTGGGTGTAGTTTATTATGAGCTGCTTAAACCGAACCAAACCATCACGGGAGATCGCTATCACTACAATTGATTCGTTTGAGCCGAGCATTGAAGGAAAAACGGCCGCTATACGAGCAGAGACTCGACAAAGTGATTTTGCCATATGACAACGTTCGGCCACATGTTGCAAAACCGGTGAAAACCTACTTGGAAACACTTAAATGGAAAGTCCTTCCCCACCCGCCGTATTCACTAGATATTGCCCCTTCTGATTATCACTTGCTTCGATCGATGGCACATGGCCTAGCTGAGCAGCACTTGCATTCTTATGAAGATGCCAAAAAATGGATCGACTCTTGGATAGCCTCAAATGACGTGTCGTTTTTCCGACGTGGAAAAACGACACGTCAAAAAAATTCCACGTTCCGACGTGGAATTTTTTCAAATAAAACATTAACGTTCACGAAAAAATAGCGAGAACTCATTCAACATCCCAATAAATTAATTAGTAGATTACAGAGGCGCTTAATAAAAAAAAACTTAAAATCATTCATTAAACCCAACGATGAACTCGAATGAAAAATTTCGCATAAATTTTGAAGATTTAGACATTTTTTCATATTCTCATTTCACATTTTTCTACGTTTTGTGATTAATATTTTCTTCAAACATTCGACGACCCTTCGTTTTTGTTGTCATTACGGAATCTTCAGAATTTTTGGAATGCTTAGGGCAGTTTATATAAGACATCTAAAATTATTTAGTATATAAATTATAAGATAGACATGTAGCCAGTATTTCATCTCCATAAAGTGCTGCATAAATTGAACGATTTTTAAAGTCGTAATTTTTTCTTAGACGTTCGGTAACTTTTGGACTTGAAAAGCTACCAGTTCACTGGGATGTATTTTTACTTAAGTGTAGATGAAAATCAGACAATTGTTAAATATTCGGGTTCGTGGAAAGTATGCCTTAATATTCTCAGGAAATGGCTGATTGTGCGATCATTGTTTACTTCATAAATAATGGAATATTGACGAAACAAGAAGAACTTTGTACGAAATTGATCATTGTGGATTGATAAGATCGTTTCGTAGGATGTGAAAAAGGGAAAAAGAGAGAGGGAGAGGGAGAGAGAGAGAGAGGGAGAGAGAGAGAGAGAGAGAGAGAGAGAGAGAGAGAGAGAGAGAGAGAGAGAGAGAGAGAGAGAGAGAGAGAGAGAGAGAGAGAGAGTGAGAGAGTGACAAGTAGAAGCGGGTAAGTCGTCAAAAGGCAGACAGCTGTGAATTCTATTGAAGCTCCCTGCACTCGCACGCTTCAGCTTTCCTGTCCCGACTACTCGAGACACTCGCCAGGGCTGTAATGAACGGTAGTCTAATTACTTGGCTATGAACCGAAGGGCTGATTCTCGTTTTGTACAGGGCATCGCCTTCTCTTTAGCCCTGAGAAACGCACGGCTAGGGTTGAAAACCAATAAGGCACTGAGATGTCTCTCAAACGTCTCCAAGTACAACTCCCCCCATATATCGTCTTAGACGTAAAAGGACGTAACTTTCGAGAATATATGCCAGGAGAGATAGGAGCCTTTCGCGACCTAGCTGTCGATATATATATATATATATATATATATAAACGAAGAGTGTGAGAGAAAAGGAAGGGTTACGCGTCGTATCTCGCATACCTAGCATCCTCCACGACCACCACTAATTCCCATCGTCCCTGAGTTAGACGTTAGCTACGAGCCGACGAGAAAGACGCACACGTGGCTGAAAAAGCTTCTCTACCGTGACGAAACGTCCACCGCATCCCGCCAAACTAATTCCCCTCTGCCTACTGTTTTCGTGGGAATGACTGTGCAAAAATAAACTGACTTGAAATTGACGCCATTCACTTATTGCGTGTTTCGGGCGCAAAATTTACCCTAATTATAGCGACCAACTAATTTTACGTTTAAATTCTCGAAGTTGCGGCAACTTTATATACGGAGAGATCTCGAGGGGACGCGGTGATGAAGGATTTTACGAGTAGTTGAGGAATTTTCATTTTTCGTTGAGATAGAGTGATATGCTCAAAGACGGCGAAAAATAATTTATTCGGCGGAGCTGATTTAAGACCTTATATACCATTGAAAATGAAATGTAGTTTTATTTTTGTCATTGACTTAAATGATGTATAAACATTCCGAGAATCATATGCAATAGTTATTTTAAATGGAAACATGTTTTTAGGAATATTTCGCTGACGGTTTTAAAACTTTGAACGCGTTTTTTTAAAACCGTATTTTCAAAATTGGGCGGGCTCGTAACTCCTACAATTATCAACCCATTGACGCCAAATTTCAACTGTTTTTTTTTTCATGGGCAGATTTTCTAAAGACGGACGCGATCGTTTTTTATTTACGATCGATTAACAATGGCGAGTTTTATAAACAAATGAAGGCCGCTTTTTTAGTCGAAAACTCGACTTTTTTTAAAATGATGCCGAATTAGCAATATTCAATTTGCAATCGTGTTTACTTCTCTAGCAAAACTCATGTAGACCACGAAAAAAAAAAAATTTTGTTCTAGGTGCCTACACGCGGCTTTAACGAGTCCGCTTGGGGAGGACCTCAAAAAAGGCGTTTTCTTTCTACTAACCACTGGGCCGCCATTTTGTATTTTTTTGGAAATTAAAAATTGATTAGAGTACCTACAGATATGTAAAATAAACCCTCCAAACCTCATTTCGATTGCTTTATTAGTATTAAAATAAAACCCAAAGAAGCTTTGTTTTCCGACCATTCAAAAGTATGTAAGGCTTTAAAAAGAGTGTTAAAATTCGATAAAATTTGGAATGTGTAGGGAAACTTAAGGCCTTGGGCCACTCTAGGATTTTCCAAAAATCAATTTTTTTTTGTTAAAAATGTACCTTAGTACCTATAAAATTATATTCCGAAAGATTATGAGTGTAAAAAATCTACAAGTACTCGATTTTCCAATTCTAGCGCAACCCCTCTTGATTCATGTCGTGACTCTCTACTAACTTTAAACCCGTTTATCTCAAAACTACATTTTTCATGTCGGCCGGACTCATAACTCAAACAAATTTCAATCGATTCACTCGAAATTTTAACTGTATATTTAGAATTACATTTTCTGAGGCACTACGTAGGATTTTTTAATTATATTGCATAGTTCCTTTTTTATAAACAATTTTCTGGCGATTTTCTCATGGCATTTTATACTTTTTGTTTTAGAAATGCGCCATTTTGACAAAAAAACAATATATCAAAAAAATCCTACGTACTTCTATAGCTATCCTTATATATAATCGAAAAAACTTTAGTGTCTCATCATAACTAAAAAATTATAGGAGCTGTTGGTCCGGCCGTTGACCTTCCAGAAATAAAGGCGTCATCGGAAAAATGCTACAAAGTCGCCATTTTGACATGTATCGCTGTGAAAAAATAATTTTGTATAGTCAATTACGTGTATAATAAAACCTCTATTTTGTAATTCCGATTTATTTTATGGATTCGCTGGAAAAAAAACACAAAATACGCCCTTTTTTGGCCTCTAGAGTGGCCGGAGTGCACTTTAGTGCTTGAAGTGCATTGTCATAGCCATAAAGTGCACACAATTGAAAACCATTATGTCTCATTTGATAACCTTCCTTACCGATCTTTATACCTCAAAATCCTTCTTCATACACAATTATTACATAAATTCGAATAACCTTCACAAAAACATAAAGGCAAACAGACAATAAATACCTCAAAATCTATATGCTCAACGAACAAAAATATCCAAATAATTAAATAAAAACATATCCAAACTCAAATTATAATACAAATCCCAATAACTTCACCATATCGTGCGAGCAAGACAATATGGTGCTGAAGTTTGCATCGTTGCATAAAAAAACTAAGAGGACATTTTTCTTTTTCTTCATTTAATTATTTCTTCATTTTTATTGTAAACTAAAATCTTTTGTTGCAACTTTTGTTTATAAATTTTTAATAAAAATTCTCAAAAATGTTTCGGCGACTTTCATAGCCTAAATGTGCTAAAAATAATACATTTTCTTTGCGTTCCAACGATGCAAACTTCAAGACCATAAGGCAATCGCATTTAATTTGGTCTGCTCATGGCTATTCCCAACCCATCGATACCGATTCTCGTCACTTAGTAGTGCACTTTAGTGCTCTGTCGTACAGTGCCATAGCCATAAAGCCCACACAATTGATAACAATTCTGTCTCATCTGATAACTTCTCTTACCGATCTTACTCCCTCAAAATCCTTCTTCGTAAATAATTATCGCATAAATTCAAGCAATAATCACAGAAAGAGATATATAGAAAAAACATTCAACAAATAAAAGATAAGCTTAAAGAACAAAAATATACAAATAATAATGAAATAAATAAAAAAAACTACCTAAACTCAAATTCTAATAGAAATTCCAATAACTTAACCGTACCGTGCGAGCAAGACAATCGCACTTCATTTTCCCTACTCATCACGAATACCGATGCCCCGATAAATTCAAGGCCAATTTTTTTTTTTTTTTTTTATGCAGCAACCCTTTTCTTGCGCTAATGAAAACGAGCCTTTTAGAAATTTGACGCGCGGTTGTGCGGTATGACGATGTAACAAATGTGATGCATAGGACGCGTTTATTCGACAAACGTGATCCTGGTCGAGCTTGTGAGAGTCGAGAGACGAAGAGAGCGCGCACCCGGCGCTTGTGAGATGTACTATGTACGAGAGAGCCACGTTGTTGACCGCGGACAAACGAGGCTAAGCGTGTCGACACGATCGTGAACGTGGTTTGCCGACCGGCCGGTGGTCTTCCTTACTATATATATATATATATATATATATATATATATATACATATATATATTGTTGAATAAAGCTGGAGATCTCCCCATTCTCGCGAATCACGCCGCTTCTATCTCGCGAGAGGAAAGAGCTCGATCTCCCGGAGCAAAATAGTACCACACCGTAGTGTTACATACCGACTATTCCGTATGATAGTTTGTACTGTTACCGGTATATATAAAGTGTTACATTTCTCGTTCGCAGCTTACGAGATGTCCAATCTCGCCTTATCCGATCGTTTCACGCCACTTGCCTCGGCCACGTCGCCGATAGAATTTAAAGCAGTTTAATGTTTTTTTTTCTCTTCACTCCCGAACGCGACGATTAAGGGGTAACGAGGGGAGATACTCGAGCACCCGGGCAATTTTACGGCGATAAATTTTTCACGAAATTTCGCACGTTTGCGACTTTATGATATTTTAGAGCGGAGACCCGTGTGCTCTTAGAAATTTTTTTTATCAATAATTCTTGCGAATTTTTCGCGAGTTCCTGATGCGCTTTGAACCGGGGGGTGGTGGTGGTGGTGATACTTAGATGTTTGGGGGAACTGGAAAAGAATTGGGAATTGACAAGGTAATTGAGGTTTTTAGATTTTGTATGAGATTTTGAGTTTAATGCAATTTGAGTTACATTGGGGCGAGGGAGAAACTGTACCACGTGAGTGCGAGAAACATAGTGGAAATTTGCGGACAGCGATTTCTCAGAGATAAATAATATTTAGGGCACAAGAAAATTGTCAATTTTTGCGTCAGTATGATAAGTCTACTAAATTTATAGAATATTTTATGAATTTAAAATAAAAAATAAATACTCAATTCATAGGTCTACCTCAATGATTTTTTTTATCATAATTCGTCATTTCCTGACCTCCTGAAATGATTTCTTTCGGCGAAAATATTTCGCTTGCACATGGAATCGATCATACATCCTACCTACCTATCTTCTATCGGGTGTACTTCCGAAAAGCCCACACCTCCGATTAATTTAAAACTTCGTATACTTATGTATTTTGACTCGCAGATCACGAATACGATAGTGAAAATACCCGCAAATTTTATTTTCAAGGTTAAAACTTTTAAAAAACTTTTTCTTTTGTTTTTCTATTTTATTTTAATAAATATAGATCTTAGAGAAAAATATTTCCTACAAGAGTTGTAGCTCATGAATACACTGATATTTTATGTTCTATGCAGATTTTATCCAAAATCATTATTTTTCGAGAAAATTGGGATAATGCTCCAATAAGTATATTTTGCTAAACTCTATTAGTTTCGATGTTATCTACTTACGCCCTTTACCACGGGGAGGTGGTAAAGTGCGTAAGTAGAAATTCAAGTTTTAGTTATTCCTAGTGGTAAGAAGCAAAGGCTGTACTTTCGAATAGCGGGTGTATGTGCTGTTTGGGCATGTGCATTTTACGTTGTATAGGTATATGTATATGTGTATTGTTTGGGGGCAAGGTGCCCAACAAACATCCAAGTTGTCCAACAAACCCACCCCAGTGTTCTACGCACCTCACGATTCCACGCACCCATCCGAGGTGCCTTCCGTCCACTACAGTGTTCTACGCACCTCACGATTCCGCGTATCCATCCGAGGTGCCCTCCGCCCACCCCAGTGTCCCACGCACCCCACGATTCGATGCACCTATCCGAGGTGCCCTTCACCCATCCCAGTCCTCTACGCACCCCACGATTCCACGCACCCAATAATGCGACAAGTCTAAATCTCATTGTCTATTTTGTAACGGGAGTGTCGGGAATGTATATCTGTTTTTTTTTTTTTTTTTTGAATCGATAAAGCTCACGTTTTTCCGATGTCTATCGAGTCGTCTCTTACGAATGGAGCGTAGGTCGATCGGTGATAAACTTACTTCGTCCTATGAACAGAAAAACAAAAACGAAGAAGCATTAGTAAAAATCCGGCAATTTGCACAATCGTTCTTCGATCGATAATCACATTGTCATAATGTCTAAATGTATCAAGATAATGTTTGATAATCGTTTCGGAATCGTTCACATTGTAGAGGAAGGACAAAAAGTCACTCGACTTTTTCTCCATCGTTTTTCCGACGAATTCTAAAAAAGGCGCTCGTCGAAACGTTTAAGGGGACAAATTAGAAGCGAACGTATCAATGGATTATTCGGGAGATGTTTGTTCCCGAAAAGGATCGACGATGTATGCCGATTGTATACGAAAAAAAAAAAAAAAAAACAGTACTTTTAGTTGCGTTATTCGATGCAAGGCTGGAATTCCAGCGGGCGCACGTGGGATTCGTGCGATTTGCGTGGCACAGATCGTAAGATTTTCCACGAATTATGAACGGCGCGGCAGAAATCGACGGGCAAACAAACCGGCAAACGTTCGTGTAATGACACTCGATCGGTCACTCGCGACGATCGTTATACCGGCTGTTTTAGTCAACGAGTACGTGACTGCGTTTACGCTTTCCTTGCCTCGTTAACTCGTTTCTACTAAGGCGCGGCTACACACCCCCTCCCTCTTTAAAAGCGTTAGCCTTTTTGTCATCCCTCTCTCTCTCTCTATCTCTCTCTCTCTCTCTTATTCCTTAGCTCTGCCTCTTTCCCGATATATTCGTTAAACTGTCCACTTTGCTTCGAGGATACCGAATGAAAAAGAGAGGCAAGAAATCGAGTGGCTCGTTGCGCGTGTTTGTAATGAAATCTTCTCGTGGACGTCGTCATCAAAAGGCAGCGAGAAAAAAGGAGCGAGGAGAGACCTGTTATTATGGTATCGGTATAATTTTACCACGATTTTCCTTTCCTAATCGATTTTTCAACGTTTGCAAAGATCATACGTTTTATGTGGATTAGAGAAATGACAAAATTGCATGTTTCCCCGATCATTTTGACAAGACTTCGGTTAGACGTCTTGTCAACATGCTTTAGTTTGATCATTTATCATTTTGGGCCGGCGGGACGAAATTACTTTTTGAAACGTTCTGGAGAATTATTAGGCTTGGGCTGCTGCAGGGACTATGATTTTACTTACAGTCAAATTGATATTCGATCGTTTCGATATTTACTTTGTCATCGTTTGAACTCTGGTGTGACATTTTTTGTTTGTTAATATATCGTGTACTTTTTTTTTACAATCATCCCTCGTATTCCCTTTTACGACCACGTCCCTTTTCTCTTTGTCCCATTAGTTTTCAAATCCAAGAGTGTATCGTGTTTTTCACGAGGGCACGAGGAAACTGAGGTAAACCGGCGCCGATGGAGGCGGCAATATTTTCACTGACTTCAGGTTGTAGTCTCGCCAAGGCGTTTTTCTATAGATTTTTTTTTTTTCTTTTTTCAGGACCCATTCAGGACACTGTTAAGTGACTACCTGGAAAATTTCAAAAGGATTCACCGTTGTGTATTCGGGATATTGGCAATCAAAGATTTCACGGTTTTACACGTGTTCTTATGGGGAGCAGTGGAACATTTCACATTTCACGCAGTAACTTCGAAAATTTTCTACAGATTTTTTATTTTATTCTCAATTACAGAGGAACATATGACCAAGTACGTAAAAAAAAATAATGAATTTTGACCGCCTAGTTTCCTAGACATAGCGATTTAAATTAAGGGGTTACGTGGGGTTGAAAATTTCAAAAAATTAATTTTTTTTTAAATTTTATCATCTAATAGTACAATATGTCTAGAATATTCTCCCAAAGTTTTAAGTCAATCGGAGTAAAAGTCTAAGAGAGAGAGCCTTTGGGAATTCCCTCCGTTGGGAAAAACCGGCCGGGAGCGACGCAGGTATACGCATTTTTCTCAAAACACTATTTTTGAAGTCGGTGGACACGATTTCTCAAAAACTAATGCACCGATTTTATTGAAATTTTGCACACTTCTTCAAAATAGCATTGGCTAGTGATTGAACGAAGGTTTTTTTTCGATTACAACTAATTTTACAAGGCTATACGTAGTGTAAATTGTACCAAAAATTGAACTATTTTGCATACAACTCTGCCAAAAATTCAAATTTCAATTTTTTTTTAAATCCTTCGTTCAATCACGAGCTATACTTATCTACTAACAGAAAAAATTTGGTTTTTCAATTTCAGATAAAGCTATCATGAGTTATCCTGACCACCACAAGGACACTTTTTTTGAGGGGTCTCCGGAAACCAGCACCCACCGGCTGAAATTCCCAAATTTTTGGATGAAATTTTTTTTTAATATTGTTGAAATGATGCTCTTTTATGTGCTTAACATTTTGAATAAAATAATTTATATATTATGTTTACAAAAAATAGAGAAAATATGCTTTTTTGGCTTCGAAACCCACGTAACCCCTTAAGCAATGTCTAGCGACGCTAGCGCCAAGTATCACGACAAAAACTCACTGGGCTTGCGACGTTGCTACGATCTTCGCGCTCGCTAGACTACAGTTGTGTGTGCATTTCCGTATACGCCGAGTATCAACGTATTAGTAGTCGGAATGGATAGTCTGATACAAAAGTGAGGAAGGAACGTTGTTATTTTTGGACTTCTAAACATTATATTGGACGTCTTCATCATTACTTCATAAATTTTTACAACCCGATAAGATGTATAACCTACATAATTAGGATATTTCGCAATATTTCGAAGCTTTCATCGATTGAGCGGAAAATAACCTTTTCAACGCGACTGTGGCAAGACCTTAATAAGAAAAATATAAAACTCAAGTCCTTTGGATAATTGCTATCATTTATCTCCATTCCCATTCCCTTCAAGTTTAACGATCCTCGAACATTAATCTGTATTCTAACCGAATCAAATATTGAACTATTCTTCAAGTAATCCAAAACACTCTGATTGGCTAGAAAGGAAAAGGGGCGAATGATTTTAAAGATAGTAACTTTAAGTTACAATCACGTTAGTTAGAATGATCCGCCGGTATATGTACAAGTAAATACGTGGAACGAAAAAAAAAGTTTAACGCATGTGAGAGAGCAAAAGAGAGAGAGGCAGAGAGAGAGAGAGAGAGAGAGAGAGAGAGAGAACGAGGGAAAGTCGTGCAGCCAAGTAATTACTCGTTGTGCGAGCGTCAATCGGTCTTGCATCGTTTCACGATTTATATATCTACGTTAACAATAACTCTCGTTGATATTTTAAGCACCGTCTGGTATATAATAGCGTCGGGTGAGGGCATATTATGCGTGAGTTCCTCGACTATATACTCAATCCCCTATACAGCTTTAGTATGTGTGTATATATATATATATATATACGAGTCCGTCAATTATCTTGGAATTTCTTGTCTTTCCATTTCTCCTCCTGTATATCGCAGAGATTTTAATGTTTCCTCGGCTCGGAGAGATATAGTCTCCTCGGTTGCTCGAGATTTATATTCCTCGTTTTCGCTTATTGCGGTATTACGAGGACGCATTGAAACACTGATATTTCCCAACGAGACGAAGAACTTTTTCCTCTTAGTGAAAATGTCATCTAGCCCCATTTTCGTGACTACTCTGTTTTGTGATCAGTGCTACGCATTTCACCAATCAGCGGTTAATCGAACAATCTGTAGGGCTAAAACGTACCGCCGAACAATAATAATACGTATCGTGTTTTATGAGAATCGATACGGCGAAAGAAACGGTTTGAATCGAATGAAAATTCGTTTGAATCTTGGCCTGGTAGACTTTTGTTTTAATATACGATGAAACGATGTATTTAATTGAACCAAATTTGACATTTCCTTACAATTGAATTTGGGGAAAAAATCGTGTATTAGGCAGAATTGAAAATGTATGTGGCAGAGTTCGGCTCCAGCGGTCCTTCGAGTTGAGGAGAGGAAATACATGTAGACAACGAAAAAATAACCAATTTTGATGTTTTTTTTTGGAAATGAACAAGACCTTTTACATTTATGAAACTTTAGGTACAAATTGTATCTAACGTTTCATAATTCACTTGTTTCTCGCAAATCGAATTCCAGCCATGATCCTAATCCGGAACTATTAAGGACTAGTCAGAATCCAAATAGAAACTTTTCGTAGAATCTAGGCTAGAATTCCTTAGAACAAGATTTAGTTCGATATCGAATCGGATCCCAGGGATGAATGTAAAAATCACCAGGAGATACCAATCCGTATCAGCTGGAGACGCTGTACGTGTTCTGAAAGCATTTATTCAAGGATCTGAAAAAGATTAGGTTATAATTGCTGCTACAGTAAAACTGTCAAAACTTATATATTTTAATAAGAAAATTTCGAACAAAATTCTTTACATTTAATTTAAAAAAATTGAAAAAACAATATATAGACCTTGAAATACTTATATTTCCTGGAGAAAAGTGATATAGGTTATTCATTCTAAGTAATTATGTTTAAATTAAGTGGAGATCGTTCAAACTAAGAAAGCATGTATTTAATTTGCTAAGAAATATGTATGTAATACGTGTTCAAATTCTTGCTGCCACGTCTCTGTCTTATGCTCCGTAGTGGACACCATCTGGATTCCGATGAGGATACTCCTTCTAGTGAATCCCTATCACATGCCGATCGGGATCCGATCGGAACTTAGGTATCCCTAAGAAATTTCTGCATGGAAAAGAGTTCAATTGGAAAGGGCAATATGTGGAAAACCCGCAATGGTATACGTTGGAACTCTGAAAATTGAATATTGGGTTGCCCGGAAAGCTCTGTGCCCGAAATGTCGATATTCGATAGGTGGCACATTAAAAAATTGGCACGAACTTTTGGGACAACCCAACATATATATATATATATATATATTTGACAGAAAAAAAAACGCATTCTCGATTCATTGAACGAATCTCTGTCCTCGAATCGTCAATTCAATTGCTCTCTCAGAAGTGAAAAACGTCAAGAGAGTCGTCTTTGTCTCCCGAAGGGAGCTTTGTTATAATCGGAAAGACGCTAGAAAACACAATGGGCCAGAACTTTCTTTTTTCCTTGTCAAATAAAGCTTTCTCGTATACTCCTCACAGATGGCTTCATCAGACATTTGGTTTACTTTAGTCTCGCGATGTATTGAAATCCGGTTTTTCGTATCTCGCTGGGAGATAACGCGCGTTCAGGTATCTGGTTCGATTAAATTTTAATCCGTGAGAAAGATTTTTCTGTGCTGCTTAGGAGAGACCCCTCTTAATTATCCGAACGGATAGTTACTACATTCGCAGCGTGAATTTATAATTGTTTTTGCCGGCATGAAAGGGGCCGCGCGCGAGTCCCGAGCATGACTAATATACATATACGCGAAGCGTACAAGCTTTCGCTCTTGTTTTTGTGGCCAAATGAGTGCTGTGTGTTTTTCAAGGGAGAGGAAGGCGGGGGAGGGGGAGGGGATATCATGAAACTATTAAATATCCGTATATAAAGCCATAAAACCTTAAGACGAGACGAGAGCCACGCGAGTCATTTGGGCGGCCGAAAGAAAGACAAAAAAAGAAAGAACGATACGCGAAAAAGAAAAGACTCTTTTATTATCCCATTAGGCGATTCCGGACGCGAAACGTCTCTCAGAAAATTCGAGTGAAATCTCCGAACTGCGCTAGTCTTTTGCTGATAGACTAGCACTCTGCGAGACTCCGAAATATAATCGTCGTTAATGCCAAAGAGCCAAAAACGACGTTTGTACGGAAGAGAGAGAGAGAGAGAAAGGAGAGACAGAGAGAGAGAGAGAGAGAGAGGGAGAGAGAGAGAGAGAGAGAGATAGAGCAGAAAAAAACGAAAGAACTATTTAATTATCAAAGTATTTCGCGGTTGAGAGGCGAATGGAGAGTGACGCGGTCGGGCGGCTCATTAGAGAACCGCCCGATCCACCAAACAGCATCTATTAGTGTCTTTCTCTGTATACACACGTAGTGCGGAATCATTTCAGCAAAGAGTGAACGGATCAACGAAATTTCTCATCATTTACTACACACGGCAACCTTCCGACATCACAGATCGATCATCTTACGTCACTATATTTTTTTTTTCCACGACTAGCAGGTTCGACCGTTCAGCATCCCAAAATTTATTTCCGCACGACGAAATTTACTTCTTTTTCCATGCCGATTACTGTTTCGTGGGAACAATTATTCGTTTTACAGCCTCATCAATTTATTGGACGTGTCCACTCGATTTATTGGCGGTGTCCCTTATCTTTCGAAGTCAATACTTTTCAATGCATATGTCCTAATTTCATTCATTTTACTAAATGAATGTACCGAAAATAAATTTTGGCACATTCTAGGTACTGTAACCGGCGCTGACTTTCATTGACACATGTTCATAGAAGTTACTCGGGGATAGGGGAGATCGAGGACGGTTGTAACAATTTTTACATTACCTAGCATATTTCAGCCAAAAATAGACCTACCCCTATAAACTCTATAACTTGAATTAGTCAGTTCTGTAAACAATGTAGACTAAACAATAAAATAAGTTGAAGTAATCAGGAACCATGAGGAAATCGACGAAAACTGAAACAACTCCCCGCGTAACAAGTCTCTTAGTACCGAGGTAAGTTGAAACAGAGGTCGAGATAAGTCGTAACAGATGTTTTTTTGGAGGATTATATCGCTGTTGTAATAATAGTTGGAACTTTTTAATACCAATAATAGTCATAATAATAGTTGTAACATTGCACTGACAGAAAAATTCTATTTATAATAACTAGATGCGTCTATTTGATTTTTTAAATTTGACTTAACTAGATTTTCCGTGAAATCATTTTTTTCCTATAGCGTTCCATTATTGATATGATTTATTTCGAATATATTTATTTATTCAAATCAATATCTATTTAATATCGTCTAATAACCATTTATTCTATCGATTCGTAATAAATCTGTGATCCGGTTTCATTTGTTCGAAAAATAATTTAGCTGAATCCACCAAATGTATATAATTTTTTTAAATTTAAATTAAATAGAATTTTCGTAGAGTCAAACATTTTTCTATTCGATTGAATTAATGATCTCTCTTTATTGCAACAAATACTTATTTGATTCGAGCTATTGACCAACGTTTGGGTTGGTTTGGGTTGATACAAATATATATTTGAATCAAATAGCCATTTATTCACGCTAATAAAAATATTTTTGATTCAAAAATATCTCCCATACGTTCAAAGGAAGAATCTGCTTGATTCTAATCTTCATTTATTTAATTTAAATATATTTAATATTTAGCAACAACAAGAATAGCTGGAACGAATAAAAAAATATATTCGAAATGAATCGGATTGTAGTAGGCCGTGAGACAAGGAAAAAACATATTTGATTCAAATAGATCCTATTAAAAAAAATTTTTGTCTGTGTGTGTAAAAGAACATAGGAAATTGTATGCGAACTGCAAAAGGACGAATTACAAAAAAAATATCCCAAAAATGAACCTAATTGAGTCAGATGCTGTTACAATTTTTGATAAATATAAATGTAGATTTCATTGTTTTTTCATTCACTTAACTCATCATCTCATCTAGAATAAGCCACTTGCAAATCAAAGATCGTAGTAAAAATGTTTTCTATGTAAAACTTCAAGGTCCACTCGGCACGAGTTAACGCCATCATAGAAAAACGAAATTTTATATTTAAGTAAACATCAGTACTTCGAAAAAAAATAGGGGGTACGCGTTACAATATTCGAAAGAAAAAAAAATGTTTGGTCCATATAAAGGAGACTCCAGCGTCCATCTTTTCTACTTGTATCAATGTCCTCCACTGGTTGAATCCACAGTCCTCGATTCTTCTGAAGTCTGATGCTACTCGAAATCTCAATCCATTTAGAAAGCCAATAAATAACACATCGGAAAGTCTACGTCACATTTGATTCGTATACCTCCCACGAGTGTTCTCCGCCTAGGAAATGACACTAATAGCAAAGATCGATAAAAAAAAGATTGCAGCGATTAGATGGACCCGCGGCCGAAGATAATTGGCCGAATGATCAATCAAATTGGATCATTCAAAGACAATAATCATGATAGATCGTTTTATCAGAGAACAAAAAAAAAAAGAAAAAGTGGCACAGTAGTGTACACAAGTGCGTTATTCATTTGACCTTACAAGAGGGGGAGAGAAAGAGGGAGAGAGAAAGAGGGAGAGAGAGAGGGAGAGAGATGATAAAAAAGCCGATGTAGGGAAAAAGGATCGATGAACGTGGCAAGTCTGCAGGAAGACGAGGACGCAATAAGACGCGAGCGGAGCGAGATGAGGAAGGATCAGCTGGGTGATCGCGCATAGAGAACGAGAAAGAGAGAAGGAGATAACTGCCGGGTCGGACCGGGTGGTTGAAATTAATGTTGCCCGCTTAATTGGAGCCACCGAGGAGTGTTTGTGTGGCCAAAGTGGTGCTCAGCCGAGATCGGCGTAGCCAAAAGTATCGGCAATATCGTCGGGAAGCACAGTAAACCCCAACGAACAGCCTGTCAATTCCCATGGACTCTATTAAGCCTCTAGGCTCTTGGCAACCTGCGAAAGCTACTTGCTTATACCTTTCACCTTGCGAAATCGTTATACAATATATACGAACATATATGGATAGACGTGATTTTGAAGACATTCGACTTCGAAAACCGTCCTCGTAAATAATAGCCTCTTGTCACCGTAGTCAAACGTATGTAAATCCAAATCTGTGTAAAAATAACTTTTCTCTACATGTACAGGGTGGTCCAAAAAGCGACGCCTAGGAACATGTGCACTGACGGAAAAATTCTTTTGCTATTAACTAGATGCCGCTATTTGATTTTTTTTAAATTCGAATTAACTAGATTTTTCGTGAAATCAAATTTTTCCGATTGCATTTCATTATTCAAAGTATTTATTTCAAATATATTTATTCAAATCAAGATATATTTAATATGGTCTAATAACTAAATATTTTATTTGTTTCTAATAAATTTGTGATTTGGCTTCATCTGGTAGTATGAGACAAAGCTGACAGACGGAAAAATGGTACACGATTCAGTCTCTCAAAAATCTCATGGCTTTGTTTTCATTAGAAGACTGTTGCAAGATTCGGCAGTGGAGGAAAAAGGTTAGTATTTCTATACATAAACAGTCGCGCCTGTTAATAAAAGGCACGACGATACCTTTCTGTTTTTTTTCTCCAAATAACAGCCTTGTTAGGGAAAAAAAAGAAAAATAATTTACCTTTTTTTTTCACCGCACGTTTACGTCATGAACCTATATTCCTTTCTCGTATACATGCGACATATCGTGTTTTATCTTTATTTATTTAACTTCAATTTAATCTCCATTTATTTAATTTGAATTTATTTAATATCTAAAAAGAATTGCTTGAACAAATAACAAAAAAATTATAACAAATAGGGTCGTAGTAGTCTTCGATACAAGGACAAACCCTATTTGATTTAAATAGATCCTATTTAAATTAAAATTTTTTTTTGCAATGTAGGTGCTTCTTATCAGCACCGACCAGAATCACCCCCATTTATGTGCTACAAACTTTTTTAGTTTTCGAGAAAGAAGCACTTTTTTCTCTTTCCTATATGTACGTTCCTTGCGATTTTTTTTTACTTGTGTTCTCGTTGTCAGGTGCACTGTTGAGCGACGAATGAACGATCAATTGAACACTGACGCGAATGCCTTAAATTTTGATCAGTGGTTCAAAAAATTGGTTCGACGAGACTATTCACTAAATTCGGATGATTAAAAAAAATACTTGTCCTTGTCTAAATTACTCCAAATTGCTTTTGACAACTTCTCAAAGGAAAGTACATACACTAAAAAAAAAAAAAATTAAAAACCAGTGATACAGGAAAAATCGATAAAAAAAAATTCTTTGTTTTTAAAAAACTTTAAAAAGATCGTAGAACATACTTTGCAGTGATTTCTTGTATATATTCAAATTTGGCTTCTCTTTTTTTTTTTAAAATAATTCATAAATACTACCAGAATTGATTTCTTTGCATCCTTTTAGCCAATTTGTTTTTAGCCCTTTTTCCGTACTGCTATACACTCGTCCCCCCAATATGAAATTCTTTACGCCAATACGAATTTATTCAATGTCGCGAATAACCGCGCTCGGGTACCTTAAATGGGGACGGGGGGAGGGGGGGGGGGGGCTGAATATATTAATATAAAAAAAAATTCGGATAAGAAAGTTTATCCAAAGAGAAAAAGACACTGACATCGCGTTTGCATTTTTCTGCTGATGTAAATACACCGTAAGTAACGAGCAATAACCCCTTTTTCGATCTGACGAATAAATAAATGAGCCGAGACCCCAAGGGGGTTGATATTTCAGGTGCTTTTTTTCTCGCCCTCTGTCCCTTCCACTTTTACTATCTCACTCTCTCTCTCTCTCTCTCTCTCTCTCTCTCTCTCTCTCTCTCTCGTTCTCTCTCTCTCTCCCATTTCGTGTTTTGCCTATCTTAGCCCTGTGCACCCTTGGCTCACAATTCCACCCCGGATAGGCCTCTGCCTGGCTTTTGCTTATTGTTACTCATGACTCAGTGAGTTTCGACACGCGAGCCTAGCTAATGTGTTAATATACCGTGTGTACGCGCGAGGGAAGTGGGTTTGCTCGAGTCCTCGCTTCGTTTTCCAAACGATAATGAGCTTAAGGGGAATTTTTATGGAAGAAAATATGACGCAAAAGATCAAGGGTTGCCGGGGTTTTGGGATTTTCAGGTTTTATCGTGCCAGGACTTGATTGCTCTCGTGATTTTCGTGCGACTCTTCTTTCAATGATAACTTTTTATAACTTCAAACAATAATTGCTTTTCTTTAAAGGTACTTCGTTGCTCTTCCAGTAGGAAATTTTCAATAAAGATTTTGCAAAAGAATTTATCGCGTTGTTCTCGATGACAAAGTCCACATTTTCGATACAATTTATTGTCAATACTATTGAAATAACTTTCAATAAATTTAAAATATTTCCCGATCCGAATCGCAACCCATTCGGAACTTTTTTCTTGCGCAGTCGACTGTTCTCAACTTTTCTTGCAAACTCGTTGAAGCATCCTCGAAAATAATAAATTATTTTCATAAAGTTACCGCAACTAAGGTATCTCCCTTTTAATAAAAAGAGAATCAATCTGAATTCACTTTAATTCCCCAAAGCTGTCTAATATGCTCGCAAGGATAGGCTAAAACCAAAAGCGTCCAAGTACAACGCGTATAGGAAGCATCCCGACGAGTTAACTTTTCCCCGATCGATATAACGGATTAATTATCGCCGTTATTGCTGCCAATTAGTCTTGTATTGTGGGCTAGCGATATTGTTTGAAATTGTTGAAAAAAAAGAAAACAAATGATATTAATGTATTCAACGTATCAGAGCTTCTCACTCGTTACTCGGCGCACATTGGCCTCGGTAATGTTGCATTCACTCGCAAGAGCCCAGAAGCAATATTGCGGCCGCGTGTACCACGCACGTATACGCGATATAGGAACGTTGCACGCGAACGATTATTATTATTAACTAGCATATATATATATATATATATATGGTATTATATCGACGTCCAATGGGATGTTATAAACCGCGTACTCTCCTCGGGGCTATGTATGAAATCGAGTCTCGACGATCGTCAGGTACCAGCTACCGTACACCAAGAGCGAGAGAGAGAGAGAGAGAGAGAGAGAGAGAGAGAGAGAGAGAGAGAGCGAGAGAGAGAGAGAGAGAGAGAGAGAGAGAGAGCGAGAGAGAGAGAGAGAGAGAGAGAGAGAGAGAGAGAGAGAGAGAGAGAGAGAGAGAGAGAGATGAAATCGGCCAATTAAAGCCGGAAGACCCGTGCACCCTGATCGGGGTCGTTCGGGTTGACTTTTCCACCGTGAGTCTAGAGCCAATAAATCAAGGGAGCCAGTGATGAACGACCCTCTCGAAGGGTCCCCGATTATATTCACACACACAAACATACATATAGATAATTTCTATCCGTAAATACAAACACGTATAAAATCTTCACGTGTATCAAAGAAATTATTCGCAATCAAATTGACGTTCTCACCACGCAGTTGTTTTTTTTTTCCACCAACCGGGAAAATGAATCTCAAGCGAAATCTCGGTGAGTAAAAGTGTGAGATTTTTTTTTATGTATATCCCTGTGCAGAAATTTGTTGGGGAGTCCCCTGGATCCTAACACATTCTTATAGGCATTTGATAGGGACCCTGCACGTAGGGAATCCACATTGAAATCCAAATGGATTCCACGCTATTTCCCCATTGACATCGTTTGGAATTTTTTTTATAATTCTTAAGTGGAGTTGATTGGATCTCCAAAAAAAAAATCCTTTCGTAATCCCGTGCACATATTTGTGGGGGTGTACCAAGATTCACCCATATCTCTATAGGGATTTGTTGGACATCGCACTTCGGGATTTCTCGTTGGGATCCAATTGGATTCTGCACTGTTCCTCGATAAACGCCGTTTGAGAATTCTTACCGCGTTCGAATCGAATATATGTGAAACGTCACGAGGAAAAACTCGGCGTGTTGAAACATAACCTGCACGCTTCGATATACTTTTTGAAGCGATTTATACTTTTTTAACATAAGTTTTATACTTTTTCAAGATCCACTCATTTTGTATACCTATATATTTCGTTTAGAAAATTCAACGTACAGAATGCGATGAGATCCATCAAGACTCGTAATGCTGTTGAAGTTTGCATCGTTGGAACACAATGAAAATTTTTTCGTATTTTCGTTATTCTCCATTTTTATTGTTATCCAAAATCATTTTCCATAGATTTGGGTTGTACGTCTGTGAAAAAAAAATCTTTTAAAAAGTTTACCGTAGATTTGAACTGTTAAAAAAAATAGGGATTATTTTCGTTGCGTTCCAACGATGTAAACTTTAATATTATGAATCGTATTGGATTCGGTTCGATAGTGTGGCAATCGTCTAGGACTTAATTTAGATTCGTACATTGGATTCCAATGGGGAATCCCGATTAGAATCCAATGTCCGAGTTAACGTTTTAATATAGGGATCCAATGCAATGACCAATCGGATCCCTATCAGGTTGTAGGGACAAGTATGGGAATCCAATTGGATCCCTACGACAATTTCTGCACGGCTAGGTTTAAGACACGATCTATACTTTTTTAAGATCCACTTATTTTATATATCTATATATTTTATTTAGAAAATTCAACCATCGATCCATCAAGAAACGTATCGGGTTCTAACGTGGTAATTCTTTAGAATTCAAATTAGATTTGTACATTGGATTCCAATGAGAAATCCCGATGGGAATCCAATGTACGAACCTGACATTTTAGTACCGTGATCCAATGCTACAATTAATTGAATTTCTATCAGGAAGTGCTTCGTTACGAGTATGGGAATCCAGTTGGATTCCTACGACAATTTTTGCACGGAGTCGTAAGACAGATACTTCAATTATGTTTCCCTATATTGCGCTGATGAAGCAATTTCCTCGCTCAGTTTATTTTTTCGGGGAAATAAAAAAAAAAAAGTAGCATCATTTCTCAATTTTTTCGAGGACACATTGGCGACCCCCTCGAGCTGTCAGACGGGAAAAAAGTCACGCTGAACGCGCGCGCGCGCGAGAGTGGTGTCGAGGCAGAGCTCTTGCGATGAGCGCGATTATAACGCGTACGGTTTGATCGTCCTCTATAATTATCATATAATTTCCCTATAATTATAATTAACTCCAGTCTGTATCGGGAGGTCTTCGTACACATAAATATCTACATGTGTTCATAACTGTACGGGGCTGTATAAATAAAACACACGGACACGAAGAAAAAAAAAACGGTGGACTTGCGGAGGACTCGGTACGTACACAGGATACTCCCCGAGTACAAGTTGTATCCTAATTTACTCGCGTTCGTCTCGTCTCGCGCTCTGCGGAGAGATCGGATCCGGTCTGTAGCCGAGAGGGGTTCAAGGTCCTCCATACTCATCTCTCGAAATCGCAGTCACGTCACGTACGTGGCACGCGCGCTCTTCATCTACCGTGATTTTTATTTTTCACGACACAATCACGGTCCGTGGAATATAATAAGCATTATAATATCATTGAAGAACATTGGCCCGTTTAAATCGTGCGATATTATCGTCATTGTCATATGTATATGAGGATGGACACGTATTTGAGGGTACGAATAAATCATTCTGACGAATGAAAGTGAAAATTCGTGGGTCGTGTCCCCTCGCACCCCCCCCCGGGGAATTAGGTGCGCACCGTCGCGTTCCTCCTCGACCTCTTGCCCCTCGATTATTTTCGAAATGCTTTTTATACGGGTGGGCCATCATTGCTGCTCTGAAGAAGCGCGTAGGCGTCGCGCGGAACATGCAAATTACACGGTCCAAATTTGGCGATACATCTTAATTTCGTGTGGCACGCCGAAAATACTGTGCCAAACGATGCTGCCCTCTCGATGTAAAATTTCGAGACCCGCGACGCGGATAAAGATCGTGAAAATACACGTTCGTATGAGGAAAATTAGGCTACACGGGACGACACGTTCAACAGTTTGAAATATCTACGAAAAAAAAGGTGAATAAGATTCAAACTTTTCGGATCTTAACTGCCGATGTAGAAATTTGTTGGAGGTTCTCCAGATCCTACCACATCCTTATAGGGATTTGATAGGGATGCCGCATGTAGGAAGTACATGTTGGAATCCAATTAGATTCTGCGCTATTTCCCGATTTACGTCGTTTGAGAAGTTTTTATTTAAAATTCTCAATGGGAATTTGTTTTGGATCTCCCAAAGGAAAAATCCTTTCGTGATCCTGTGTACAAATTTGTTGGGGAGTCCCAAGATACACCCACATCTCTATAGGGATTCGTCAGGGGCACCGCACATAGGGAGTCCTCATTGGGATCCAATTGGATCCTGCACTGTTTCCCGATGAATGCCGTTTGCGAACTCTTACCACGTTCGAGTCGAAAATATGTGATAAGTCACGAGATAAAACTCGGTGTGTTGAATAGTAACCTTCGTACATCACGTGCAGAAATTTCTTAGGGATACCTATGTTCCAATCGGATCCCGATCGGGATATGATACGGATTCCCTAGAAGGAGTATCCTCATTGGAATCCAGTAATATTTACTACTAATAATCCCCACTTTCACGAACAATCCTCCACTACGTAACACAAGGCGGTGACGTTATGGCAAGAATTCGAAATACGTATTATATACATTTTTCTTAGCAAATTAAATATATATTTTCTTAGTTCGAACGATCTCCATTTAATCTAAATATAATTACTTAGAATAAATAACCTATATCACTTTTCTCCAAGAAATATAAATCTTTCAAGGTATATATATTGTTTTTTCGAAATTTTTAATTAAATGTAAAGAATTTTCTTCGAAATTTTGTTATTAAAATATATAAGTTTTAACAGTTATACTGTAGCACGAATTTTTACCTTATCTTTTTCAGATCCTTGAATAAATGATTTCAGAAAACGTCCAGCGTCTCCAGCTGATACGGATCGGTGTCTCCTGGTGGTTTTTACATTCATTCCTGGGATCCGATTCGATATCGAACTAGATCTTGTTCTAAAAGTTCGAGATTCTGGCCTGGATCCTATGCAAAGTTTCCATTTGGATTCTGACTAGAGTCCTCAATAGTTCCCTATTAGGATCCTGGCTGGAAAACGATTTGCGAGCGTTACATTTCGCTCCCGGATCCGATCCGATATCCGACTTTATCCCGATTGAGAAACCAGGATCCTAGACCGAATCGGACTGTATCCATGACAATATTTCTGCACGGGTACTTTAATTTTTTATTTTCTGCTTCTTGCGGACATCAAAGATATATGTCTCTCATTTTTGTCTAACATTTGTCACACTTCCCAGAGACCCTCCGGAGTGTTGCTGTCAGCCACTCGGTTCCCGATACACTACTGTATGACATGTGCACAAGGGCACAGAGAAGCTGCGGAAAACCTGCGTCGTTACAGTCTATCCCTGCATTGCGTTTACCAAGGGAAATTTGGTGAAATTGCCTCCCGCTGGATAGTCTCGTTACGGCTAAGCGGTCACCCATCCAAGTATTATCCCAGTTCGAGGAAGCTTGCCAACAGCTGTGCGTCCACTACCGTGCCTTGCAATATTATTGCTACTTTTCATAAACCATGCCGTACAACGCGGTCAATAATGATACCCGATTCAAACAATTTTTCTCGCTCCTGCTGGACCGAGAGGGATCGGAACGGAATTCCAGCGAATATTCTCATCCTCGAAACTATGCCTTTTTTCATCCTGGCCAATCCAAATATACCGTATATTTGCCGAGGACATTGGACACGAGTTTTTTGGTCCTGCCGAAACAACTTCTGGTAACGAGAGTCCCTCGGCACGACCACGCTAGAGTGCCGATTGTACACATTTCATTTGGTATAGTCGTCGTTGGCGTCGTTGGAGGCCGCGGGAATAACGACTTCCTGAAAGGTGGAAATTAAGCTATTAATTATCCGGGATAGCCGTGACCCTCTCCGCGTCTCGTATGCTCCTTCGCTATCGATGTTATGGGAGTAGCCAGCAGCATCCTTACCTTCGTATACGTTTCTACACAAAACGATTCCTCTTCATCGTCTCGTTTAATTCGCCATCGGTGTACACTCTCGCCACGTCATCGTATCTTTACATTTTCATTTAACTTTCCATGTTTTTTTGTTCCTTGTTGCTTCGCCTCCTTCAACTTCGTTTGTACCAATGGCGGAAGTGTCGACGCCGTTTAATTATCGTGCGGCCGATAATTTCGTTACCTCGTCACGAGCATCTTAATGTGCCTGTATTGACCAACCGTGACGCCTTCGATCCGATCGATACGCGCGCGCGCTGAGATAAACGATAATCGTTTATACGTGCAACAAATTATTTTGTGCATCATCTCTTTAAGGGGGTATTCTAGTCTGGAAATTTGAAAAAATATTTTTTTTTGGCATTTTCTTAAAGTATAGACTCTTAAGAATATGCAGGCGAGAAATCCCCAATATTTACCAAGTTACACTGGCAGGAAAATTCCTTTGATATTAACTAGATGCGTCTATTTGATTTATTTAAATTTGAATTAACTAAATTTCGTGAAATAAAATTTGTCCTATCGCATTCCATTATTAAAATTATTTATTTTAGATATATTTATTTATTCAAATGAAAACGTTTTTTCTATTTTTTTTATTTGAATTAACTAGATTTTTCGTGAATCAAATTTTTCCTATTGCATTGCAATATTAAAATTATTTATTTTAGATATATTTATTTAAATCAAGATCCATTTAATATAGTCTAATAACTATATATTTTATTTACTCCTAATAAATCTGTGATTTGGTTACATCTGGTAGTATAAGAAAAAAGCGACAGACGGAAAAATGGTACGCGATTAAGTCTCTCAAAAATCTCATGGCTTTGTTTTCATTAGAAGACTGTTGCAACATTGTGCAGTTGAGAAAAATGGTTAGTCTTTCTATACATAAATAGTCGTGCCTGTTATGGAGGTACGATCATGGGGACGAATCCAACTTTCGGGCCTGAATTTTTTATATGATGTTGACGAATACGTTATGAACCCTTTGGGAAAATTTGAGCTACATTGACCATTCAGTTTTTTCGTAATAAAATTGCAGAGTCGAGCACTTTGAGTTGGTGAAGCACGTCGTCTTATGGAGACAGTCAACCGGAAGTGCGGTGATTACGATTTTGTTGCACACGTATCCAACTAAGGTCGTTGGAAAACTGAAATTTGATAAATTAGACATAATAGATATTGTAAAAAATAGAAAAGTCGAACTTCACCGTGTAGTTCAAGCACTACATTATAAAACGGTTTCAACTTTCGGTTGAATATTATCATAATGACGAAATGGTACCCATAGACTTGCCAACGTCGGGCGTAACAGCTGATTCGTTTGGCGATCATAACCTAGCTCTGTAGCGAAATTCTGCAACTCGGCAGCGACAGTCCTCGCCGGCGCCGGCCAGCGACAGCCAATCGCATGCACGAACAGAAGAAAGGGAGCCTCTTATTGGCTGTCGCTAGTCAACGACAACGAAAACGGTCGCTACCGTGTTACAGAATCTCGCTACTGCTTGGAACTCGTCGTAAAGACTCCAGAGTCGTTGATGATCTAATTTTTCAGTTTTTTATTCGTAAATATGCAATAAATAAAATATTTACCATAAATTTGGCACTTTCGGATCGACAATACGAATATTCAACATACGTTAACATAAATCACAACACCCGTGGGGTAACATAAATTTAGTCTCTTTGTTGACCCTGAGCGAGTAGTCGTAGCTCCTTAATGAAAGGCACGACGATACCTTTCTTTCTTTCCAAATAACAGCCTTGTTAGCGAAAAAAAGAAAAGTAATTTAACTTTCTTTCACCGCACTTTTATGTCACGAATCTCTATTCCTTTCTGGTATTCGTACGATATATCGTGTTTTATCTTTATTTATTTAACTTGAATCTAATCTTTATTTATTTAGTTCGAATATATTTAATATTTAAAAAGAATAGCTTGGACAAATTAAAAAAAATTGAAACAAATAGGGTCGTAGTAGGCTGCGAGACAAGAAGAAAACCTATTTGATTCAAATAGATCCTATTTAAATTAATTTTTTTTTGGCAATGCATTTTGTCACACTATTTCGTGCGTAAAACTGCCGGTCAGCGATGAGTCCAGGCATCTTCTTATGTTAGAAAGTGTTTTTTTTTTCAATTGCAATTTTTATGGAAACAGTGTAGACGATCGATTGAAAATTTGGAGGGTGCATTCAGTATACGACAAAGAACCTACTGTATAAATTTGAATGAAACGGTAACATTTCGTCATTTGTTCCAAACTTCCTTAAGGGAGACTACTAGTGTTAGAGCCCGGAAAAAGGTGAATTTTGACAATTTTTTAATAGATACCCAGTTGAGATAATGGAAATTCCGTTTCGAAGCGTTTATTCTACATATCTTCAAGTATTTTGACAAATTTTTCCACAAGATTTTATAACGAAATGGCAACGCTGAAACTCGATTAAGCGAATCACCTTTTTCTGACAGTGTCCTGCAGCCGGTAACATTACATTGCCGTGTCTTCACCGATCGACTTGAGTTTTTTTTTTGCAACCTTATGCCAACATACTTCATCGAAGTACGAAGAGGATTTTCGATACGATGAAAACTTTTTCCGAAAAAAATTATTTTCGGCGATTTTTTTTTCCAAAAACAATTTTTTTTTCAAAGACGCAGCGTTTTATCCAAAATCGATATTCATCGATTTCTCTAGATACTTCGAAGGCAAATCTTATCTGGAACTCAAATTATTTTGATTTTTCTTTCGAAATAATAAATTGAAGGAGAACTCTTGCCAGCAGAATACTATCAGACTAAGATGACTCGCTTTATCAAGCCTCAGCACCGCAATTTTGTTACAAAATCGTGCGAAGAAATTTGTCAAGATACTCGAAGATATCGATAAATAACATTGAACGAAATTTTTATGCCAACAGCTGGGTATCCAGAAAAAATTGTCGAAATTGTCGATAAAACGTACTCGATGATCTCTGAAACATTTATCAACCATCCATTCAATGTGCAACTTCCAATGTCCACGTATATTTCCTTGAATCCGTAGCAAGGCAAGTTATGAATTTCCTAAGGTGGTCATTGCACACTCGCTCCTCCCTTAACGCGACTTAATCGTCGAGGACACTTGTCGAACAATTTGCTGACGAGATATAACCGAGAATCGCCCGTTTGAGCCGCAACCTATATTGTACATAGCATTACTTTATTTAGTTATATATGTATACGCAATATGCAGCCATTGGAGAACTCGCTCCGCTCTTCGCTTCTGCTCATATTCTTCGTTTTCTCTCGTGTGTATTCCCGAGAAATCAAGCTTCCGGGAACTCCGGTTGGAGAAAACGTTGAACCGCAAGGGAACTTGGCGCGAAGGGAATCCGCTCCCGTTTCGCGTTAACGCGCGTGTTACTCTACACTCCGTCGGCCAACGGTTTAGAGCCGTTTCACGTAGCTCTTTTTTTCTTTTTTTTTTTTCGATCGCAACTTCTACTTCAGTTATGAACGTCGTCCAGATCATTTTCTCACTGTGAGTGATGTCCATCGATAAATGCGACAGCTGATATAATTGATAAAAATTAACTGTGTACAGTGAAACTTCAGTTATACGTTTTTCAAGGGGTACAGCAAGGATGACGTATAAGTGAGAATAACGTAGAAATAAAATACAGTATGTATCGGACGCACCATTAATTTCATTAATGGTGCGTCCAATTGATTCTTTGAGCTTCGGAATGGTCTGTGAATCATTGGCATACACTTTTTCTTTTAGAAAACCCCAAAGAAAGAAGTCCAATGGCGTCAAATCGCACGATCTTGGTGGCCAATTCACATCGCCGCGGCGCGAGATAATACAGCCATGACACTTCGTCTGCAATAACTGCATTGTTTGTCATTGCATTTGCACAATTTCTATGCGTCGCTCGATCGTGTAATCCTCCATGACTAAACCTCAGTACTTCCTGATGCCAGTTGTCAAAGATTAGTACTTTATGTTCGCAACAAAAAATGGCGCGCAATTTAAAAATGTCCTTTACATGTATACATAGTACGATTCTAGAATTTTACACTAGAAAAAATTTAAGTACGGGATGTGATTTTTTTTAAATTCTTGTCTGTTTTCGGTTTGTGTCACAGAACACTGATTTAGGTACAATTGAGAAAAAACAGACCCTGAAATGGACGCTGAGGACGAAAATTAATAACGTATAAGCGCAAAAAACGTATAAGTGGAAAACGTAGAAATAAAACTTTATTATATTCGTTATAGGCGGAATTTGCCGGGGCCAGATAAATATGACGTATAAATGATAAAAACGTATAAGTGCGAAGCGTATAAGCGAGGTTTCGCTGTAGTTGGATTTTTTTTTGTTAATAACAATTATTATTATGCTTAATGAAAATTGATATTATCTATCTATCTATATATATATAAAAGGCAAACTCCTGACTGACTGACTGGCTCATCATCGCCCAGTCTAAACCGCTAAAGGTAGAAACGTGAAATTTGGAGAGGGTGTTGATTTTATATTGGAGGCATCGTTGAAGAAGGGATTTCTCGAAATTCAACGCTTAAGGGGGTGAACGGGGGTGGCTACTTTGCCACCCCCAAGGGGTGGCAAAGTTGGGAAATATGGGAAATTATATTCCTTGCGTGTATCAATTTGAAACTTGGAACGTAAGTACCTTAGAACGTGTAGAAATGTACTAAGAAAGGATTTTTCGAAATTCAACTCTTAAGGGGATGAAATGGGGTGTAAAAGTTTGTATGGAAAATTATATGCCTTGCGTGTATCAACTTGAAACTTGGAAAATAAGTTTCTTAGAAGGTGTAGAGGTGCATTAAAAAAGGATATTTAAAAAATCAACTGTTAACCCTTATTCGCCACACTGGGGTGGTCTGCACCCCACGACCATATTTGATAGATTTAAGGTTTGCATTTTTTTCGCAATTAAAATTTTTTTAACATATTCAAATCAAATTTTCGCCTATATAACCTACACTACGTTGAAAAAGAAGCTTTCACGAAGTCCCAAAAAAAAATTCAAGTTAAAATATTAAATAGTTTATTTATAATAACGGTTTTTGTCGCTGGGGTGCAAACAACCCCAGTGTGCCGAGTACGTCTCTCTACTGAAGTGTGCCGAATACGGGTTAAGGGGGTGAAATGGGGTGTAAAAGTTGCGTAAATGCGTGTATCAACTTGAAACTCGGTATAAATATTCTTCAAAACAAATAATAAAACGCATATTTTAGGATTTTTTTAAAACCCCGAATGCGGGGTTCTACTTCTAATGAAGTTTCTACGGGCCAAGCGGCGGGCGGAAGCTAGTTATTATATATATTCATGGCATACTAAATAACAATAATAATAATATCAGAAATAGCAATAATGATTGTTGTTATTACTATTATTAATGTTTGCATTATTTCATATTTTCCATCTTTCACATTTAGTATTTCATTATTGTTATTATTATCATTTTAATTGAATTCTCGAATTCAATAATCTTATCATTATTTAATTATTATTATTATATATAATTTATCAAATATTATTACTATTATTTTAATTGACCGATTGAATTCAATAATTTGATAGCTATTAAACCGTTATTATATATTATTTACTAAGTATTATAATTATTTTCATTGAATTATTGTATTCAATAATTGTATAATTATTAAAATTAAATTAGATTCAATCATTTTTATTGTAATTCAAATAAATTCAATTTTTTAATTTCATGATATTATTGTTATTGTTATTAATTTTCAATCGATACTGTCATTACGATTACGATGATGATTATTATTATTATCCTTATGTTTAACTTCATAATTATCATTAATATGATTATTATCGTTATTGTTGCTATATTTGTGGCTACTATCATTATCTATCATTGAATCGTTCCGTTTTTTTAACTTTAGAGGCTGCAAGTCTCGATGAAATTGCACACCTAATTAAAAAACAAAGAAATTTCAAAATTTTTCATTTTCTGACGTTCCCAAAAAAATATCAATAATCTCTCAAGGCTAACGTTCATTTCGTTTACCATCGTTATTACCATTATTGCTACTACTATTGTTGTTTCGCGTGATTATTATCGGTATTATCGTTATATCATACGCTTATAATATTACGTATTCGTAGAATGCTTATGCCTATACATGTATATACGTGTGTATATATCGCTGCTGGGTCTCTTTTCTCGATTTTCTACGACGGTGGTCGCGGGCTCCCGGTTTGAGCCGAGATTAATTTTAATTGGCCGGTGGGCACAAGACTGAATTGAGATTTATGAAGTAAATTCATTGTTTCGAGTCGGCCGTCGCGTTGTCGTGCGGTCGCGTCGACGACGTCGGAGCCAGAGCAACAGATCGCGGCGGAACGAGCCGCGCGTTGGACCACCAACACCGCGCCCGGGCTACCGTCGTTCGCGTCTACATATGCCCATCTCTCTTCGGCTCATTTGGATATACATCCAGGTTTCCTCGGTCCCGTCCCGCACACTCTTGTCCTCGTATACGAATATAAACAGACACACACACACACACACACACACACACACACACACACACACACACACACACACACACACACACACACACACACACACACACACACACACACACACACACACACACACACACACACACACACACACACACACACACACACACACACATATATATATATATATATATATACATATATATATGTGTGTGTGTATAAAAGGGAACAGGGAGCCGATTAGCCCGATCGTTCCCTCCACCTCTCGATCCCGTATAGTTCATCAGTCCGTGTCTTTCGCCACTATCGAATAAGTGTCCGGTAGTTGGGAACCTGCTCGTAGGACATTAAACGCGCCGTCGAGAGCTACTGTGCGGTCGATGAGAGAGACAGATAAGCCTTCCCTTCAAGCTTTCTTTTTTATTTTGTTTGTTTTACGTTTTTGAAAAATCCCGATTGCAGATTAGGGTGAACGGTGATCGGCAAAAAAAAAAAAAAAAATTAGGAGAAAAATGAGTTTACAATGCCGCGGGAACGAGACGAGCGTCCGATCGGTTGAGAAACGACTTGTCATTTTATTGTCTTGTGCAAGTGCCCGTGCAGAAATTTGTCGAAGAGTCCCCAGATCCTACCGCATCCCTATAGAGATTTTATAGGGACGACGCACGTCCACATTAGATTAACGTCGTTTGAGAATTTTCTTATTTGCAATTGTCAACCGAAATGTGTTGGATCTCCAAAAAAAAAATCCCTAAAGAATATATCGTCTATATTTTATGTTTCTTCAGCAGTTTAGGCTGTTTTCTATGTGTAAGTCAGTCAGTTGCGGAACCCTTTTATAGGGTAGAGTAGAGAGCATGTTGAGCAAGTTTGGAATTATCGCCCTGTAATTCCTTAATGGCTTACATACACCTGACACGGCTAAAAGTAAGGTTGTGTTTAAGAATTTTTTTTGTGTGTAAAACTGAATTTTATTGAACAACCATGATGTACATTTCAAAGTATGACATTTTATCTACATTGTGTGAAAATTTGGTTAAAAAATTTCGAACGGTAAAAAAGTTACAGTTGTTTTCCTGGGACGTGTTTTTGTTGAAAGCGTTTGCGGTATCAGAAGTGCCTCTGCCATTTTTTATCTAAAAAAAATATATTTGTTTCTTAAAGTAGATAGATAAAACTGGTACTTATCGAGCCGGAATTTAAAAATTTAATTTTTTCGGGTCATGGCAGTTACTGGAATAAAACAGGCGATTTTTCGCCTCAAAATTGTTCAATACTTATGATGAAAAAAAAAAAAACTATGCCAGGTATCGAAAAAACGGCTCGATAATTACTAGATTATTGTGTGAAGCATAACTGTGCAAAACTTGATCCCGATCGGTCCAGTAGTTGCGGAGATATTTCTGATACCAATTTTGAAAACACTGTTTCGAGTAAAACGCATTTAAAATTTTGAGTACACTTTACACTGAAATAACTGGTTTATTTTAAACTTACATGAAATCGTCGATTCCTGAGCCATATGACGGATGTTTCTTAGATGTTAACTCTTCCATTAGATCTTTTTTTGCTGTGTCAACCTCATTCATAGTCAAACTCATAGTTAAACGGATGACAAAGGCCGCGTCTACCTGCGCCCCAACCGTTAGTCGTTGCTCACCCGGGCAATTACAAAACGCTATAACTTCGTCATTACTGTGAATTCCCGTATGAAATTTTCAGAGTAGACACTCAAAAGATAGTACTTTCGAATGAGCACCTTTTTGAAAAATCGATCTTTTTGACCTACCCAGGTGTATGTAAGCCCTTAACAGTCTGCCATATAAAAACGAAGTCTACTTTGGTCAATAGGAAATTTATCTGGGGAAAAAAAAGTCTGTAGACGAAATTCCTGTTATCCTTATTGTTTCACAGATAATCGCTCTCAAATGACTAAGGCCATACTTGCTCAACCTGACCCGATAGTGGGGTAAGTTGAGCATGAGTATGAGGTAAGTTGGGCAAAGTAAGAATTGCATTAAAAAAATCCGACGTATGCAACGTGATTTGGTACAATGGAGTAATAAACCAACAGTTGCTTGTTAATTATTCAGGTTTTAAAACATTAACATTAATTGCAATGAACTTTGAAATATTTTTTCTCATACAATGGTAGAAGAAAATCTTTCAATCACGTTTTTTACTTTTGGGTGCAAAAATAAAGAAACGTCCCTTATTACCGTCTCGTGCGCCGTATGGCAACGGCTGATGGCATGATGTGTTCCCCTCCCCCATACCTCTCTTTCCGCCATTTGATGCACCCGGCGTGCGGTGCTTAGTTTTCCAGATATTTCGATTGCCCAACTTGACCGACTGCTCAACAGACCCCTCCCTACCCTGCATGAAATCGCCTTTTTACACCAAAAACTCCTCAACGGAAACAGATTCAAACGCATCTTTGCAGTTTCTGTTATTTTGCAATTCAACGAGCTCATCCTGGACTTCCTCTGCAATCTCTCCGAAATTTTTTCTCACTTTTGAATTAAACGTTTCGGGGACCATATTTTAGTTCCCGCGGACCACTGGTTGGGAACTAATGTAGTATAGGGATCCAATGTGATGATCCATTGAACGCCTATCAGGATGTAGATCCCTACGACAGTCTCCACAGCACGGCTGGGTTGTCGTCATCGGTCATGACGATAAAAAATTTCCCATTTTTCGCCTGGCCAATGTGGCTTCCTGTTGGCCGTTGCAATGACACGAGTATACGCGCGTGTATACGTGCGCACGGAAGTCGTGCGGTCTCCGTTATTACATACGTTTACGAGACGACGATCTCGTCACTCCCAGCGGAAATCGCTTAATTTCGTGGCTCGTATGAGACTCTGCCACGGTGAATTTAATATTCGTTGGATCCAACGGGTATGTGCGGTTGGAGTGAGAGACCCGCGAGGGGGGGGGGGGGGGTGAAGTCGCCTTCACGGACTGTTTGTGAGTGATGATGGAGCGAAGGGAGAAAACCATCTCTCTCTCTATCACTTTCTTTATCTCTTTCTTTCTCTCTCTCTCTCTCATGCAATGGTCCTGGGCTGGATGATGAGGAGACCTCCTTGGAGTTCGCGGGAGTCGTATGGATGCGAGAAAGGGCAAGGGAGGAGAGATTTCTCTCTCTCTCTCTCTCTCACTCTCACTCTCTTAAAAGCCGCAGCCACACGCTATATATTACGCTTCTCGTCTCCCTGATAACATTGCATCACGTTTCGTCGACGACGAGTCGTACGCGAATGCGACAACGGAAGTGAGCTATATTGGGGCCACGGAGACTCGAATTAGAGGGCTCGCGGATACGCGAGTACGCGACAGACACACACACACACACACACACACACGCGCGCGCGCGCGCGCGCGCACACACACACACACACACACACACGCACGCACGCACACACACATGTATGAACAATCTCGAGACGAGAGACGAATTACATTTTCATGTAAACTTCTCCCCGGAGACACGATTTAATTCTTTGCCACGATGAACAATCAACATACCTGAATAATTTATTACTTCTCGTCAGGCTTCGCTAAGCCGCACTTGTAACATATTCTATTGATTTCCAGAGATAATCTATGTAAATTGAAAATTGATGTGATCCCAACTTGGGTGTCGATTCGCTCAATCTAAATTTCGTGAAATTTTTGCATTTTTATCTACTTTCCAATCCTAAGTGCAGAATAAATTTGGCGGTTTTTAAAGCCGTCATTTTTGGTTAAAAACTCGGTAACTTGACTTGAAATTTTACCAGTATACTGGGATGTATTTTTATTTAATTGTAGACAAAAATCAATTAATCGTTAAATATTCGACTTCGTGATAGAAATACCTTAAGACCACACGAAGGAATATTGGAAATCTATATTATATACATATATGATGTGTGGCGATTAAAAAACGAGAATTAACTTTTGGAATTTTAATATATAACATCTGGGCAAAATCATCAAAAGCATCCACCCCTTCACAGTAAGCCCCACGGAGTCTAAGCACTTATTACATATTGCCTTCCAATTCTGGGAGCACCCCTGAAAATCGTCTGAAGTGAAGCTCATCAAAATATTCGTCGTCTGCTGCTGGATGGCCTCAATCGACTCAAAACGGTGTCCTTTCATGGGACTCTTCAGCTTGGGGAATAGCCAGAAGTCTAGTAGAGCAAGATCAGGGATATGGGCGGGGAGGCAGCATTGGAATCTTCCGTTTCGCAAAAAACTCGATTTTTGCTCGATTTTCTTATTGCACATTTTGCCAACGCTAAGTTGCGGTACTTTTTCCGTGTGTACAACAACTCTTGAATTTGCAGGCCCCGTCTTCGGCGACGCACTAGTGTTACCATTAAAAATAGCAAAAACAAAAAGATATAAAACATATAAAGAAATTTAAGGCCTTAGGCCACTCGAGAGGCCAAAAAAGGGCATATTGTGTGAATTTTTTCAGCGAAACCATAAAATAAATCGGAATTACAAAATAGGGGTTTTATTATACACGTAATTGACTATACAAAATTATTTATTCACAGCGATACATGTCAAAATGGCGACTGTGCAGCATTTTTCCGATGATGCCTTTATTTCTGAAAGGTCAACAGCCGGACCAATAGCTCCTATAATTTTTGAGTTATGATGAGAGACTAAAGTTTTTTCGATTATATATAAGAATAGCTATAGAAGTACGTAGGATTGTTTTGATATATTGTTTTTTGTCAAAATGGCGCATTTCTGAAATAAAAAGTATAAAATACCATGAAAAAATGGTTAGAAAATTGTTTATAAAAAAGGAACTATTCAATATAATAAAAAATCCTACGTAGTGCCTCAGAAAATGTAATTCTAAATATAGAGTTAAAATTTCAAGCGCATCGGTTGAAATTTGTTTTATGAGTCCAGCCGACTTGAAAAATGTAGTATTGAGATAAACGCGTTTAAAATTAATAGAAAGTCGCGACATGAATCAAAAGGGGTTGCGCTAGAATTCGAAAATCGAGTACTTAAAGATTTTTCACACCCATAATCTTTTGGAATATAATTTTATAGGTACTAAGGTATATTTTTAACAAAAAAAATTGATTTTCGGAAAATCCTGGAGTGGCCTGAGGCCTTAAGTAAATAAAAATAAAATATATAAATAAGTAAAATAAATAAATAAAAATAAAAGATTTAAATAAAAGAAGTAGATATAGAAGATTAAAAGGGTATAAAAAGGGTAAAAAAAAAAGATTAAATTTAATTAATTGAATCTTTTTTTACCCCGAAATTCGTCCACCTACAAAGTTACAAAATGCTGTAATCCGACGTTTAAGATCGAGTCATAAAATATTTAACCTCTCAAATTAATTGTCGAACGCATAAATGATAAATCTGGGTCGACGAGCCTCGCCGTTAAATATAAAAAGCGAAGAACGAATCCGAGAAGCCACGGCGGCAAAAGGAGAGCTAATCCTGGCCTTCTCTCACGTGAAACTAAAACCGGTGAGAGACGAGAAGCCCAAGATACGAAGGGATTTAGAGCCAGGAGTATCACGTATAGATACGAAGCTCTCTCTCTCTCTCTCTCTCTCTCTCTCTCTCTCTCTCTCTCTCTCTCTCCCCTCTTTCTCTCTCACACACATATTTAAAAAAAATATTTTCTCCCCAGTATCGTGTATTCTCCCGTACGGGTATATAATACTATCTATTATGTGGATATAGGAGCGTGCGTGCCGAGCCGACACCGAATCACATAATAATACGAAAGTAAGGCGCGGTGGCACGGGGCTAATTCGAATCTTATTTCAACCCCCGCTCGCCACCGAGCTCTCCTCGTCCGTTCTCATGACGAAGGAGAAGATGAGGATATATATGACAAGGGCCAGCGAAAACTGGTGAGCTGAGGACGAGCGAGGAGGCGCGATCGCGCACGGGATTAGCTACGTCGGTGAGACTCGCGCACCCGCGGAACTCGAAGAATTCGGTTTCTTCCTCTCACTCTCTCTTTCTTCTTTAGCTTTTGATGTATATATATATATATATATGCGTGCACGGGTGTGTGTGTGTGTGTGTGTGTGTGTGTGTGTGTGTGTGTGTGTGTGTGTGTGTGTGTGTGTGTGTGTGTGTTCATATATATATATATATATATATATATACGCAATGGGCGAGCCCTTCAGTTCGCGATACGCGAGCATCCGGGCGCCTCGAAGAATTTGCTACAGTGCGACAGTGTAATGTATGGAGGGCCACACATGGCTTTAGCGCTGCGCTTCATAGGGATTTTCTGCCCTGCATATATACTCGCATGTATATAGATATATATACATTTTTTCAACTATACAGGGTGTTTGGCACATGGACCGACAACATTTTTTGGGGAATTGAGGGGGGGGGGGGGGGGGGGGCATTTGCTAACTTTTTCACCCTGAGACCCTATGTCCTAAGTGTCACGGTAATTTAGATATGATTTTTCTTTCGTTTTTTTTTCTTCAAATTACTCAAAATTTCGCCTTTAACACATCATAACTTTTTTATTTGTGACTGTAATAGCACGAAATATTTTTTTTTTATATGCTGCAATGTATGTTTATTATAAATAAATCATTATTTGATACAATTCGTTTCGAGAAAATTACTCATGAGCTGACAAAATCTTTGGAAATGTGTAAATGTATAAAAATGTCAACTTCTACATTTATTGTAAAAAAAAATAAAAGCTATTTTGAACTTAACTTTGTTTTACAAAGTTCTCTAGTTTATACCCTTTCCACGGGTACGCTACATGTCATAGAAATCATTCATTATGTGGTCAAAATGAGACATAATAGTTTGCCAGGGTCAGGGTTAAGAAAAGACTTTTTGTTTCCGATGTTTTTTTTTATTAAACTTGAGTGATACATTTTGCTCAAATTGACCTTTTTTTTACGCCGTTTGCATGCAACAAAACTTATTTCGTGCAATTACAACGACAAATAAAAAAGTTATGACGATTTAGAGGCAAAATTTCGGGGAATTAAAAAAAAACGAAAAAAAAAATCATATCTCAATTACCGTGACACTTAGGACTACGGGTGAAAAAGTTAGCAAATGACTCTCAATACCCAAAAAAAATTTGGTCGGTTTATGTGCCAAACACCCTGTATACATTGTGTATATATATATATTTTTGAAAAAAAAATGACGTCTACATTATTTCTATAAATTTATCGACTTACTTTCTGGAATTTTTCGTTCGGGTTTTTATCGTCACAAGTTATGGTCAAAGTAATCGAACAAAAGAAAACAATATATCTTCGATCACTTTGATGAGATCTGATTATTAATGGAGTTCAGATGGAATGTCCCGTATTGGGTGTAGGTGCGATCGACGATGGGAGCGATGGGAATCCAATTTGCGCGCGTTAACATACGTTTCGCTGCCGGATTCGATCCGATATCCGACTGGATTCCGATTGAGAAACCAGGATCCTAGTCCGAATCGGATTGTATCCATGACAATATTTCTGCACGGTTATCAATGTTCATCATCGTCGACAGGAGATTTGGACGATGCGTCAATAATTATCATTATCTAACGGAGATTTTGACGACATTAGAATTCACATCATGATGTGTATGAGGATAATAGACTGCTCTGAGGACGGTCCTCGAGGTCGATTGTTCTCAAAATCACCATTCCCCATACATGCATATATAACGAATGAAGCAGGACGAATCGTCGAGTAAGATATTTCGCATGCCGAAGCCGCACACAGTTTCATCCTCGGACAGAAGACTCGCCGATATTCTCATCTCGCTGGTTGTCACGTCAATGCGACGAGAGTTCACAGCTCGACCTTGCCGAAATAAATTTGTTCACTTTCTGATTGCTCGTGTATGTGTATATATATATATATATATATACATATATATATATAGCTGAGTGTTCGCAGCGACGATGAGTTGCTTGACCCGGTGCTCGTTGTCTCGATGGTGCCCGCTGCGATAGGATCGCGTCTCGCGCATCCTTTCGAAGGGCGAAAAAAGCAAACTACAACATTTTTTTGCACCAAGCAACAATTCGCGAAAAAAAAGGAACCACAGAAAAAGACGCGAAAAAAAAGAACATTCGCGGCGTTGGACCAGATGGTTAAGTCTTTCAGCCGCGAGTATACGATCGGACAGATCTTGGCAATAAAAAAAAATGAAGACGAAAATTTCTTCACGGGTGACCGCGTGTGCGAGGGATTATTTGTTTTTTTTTCTTCCACGTCGTTTCGCGTCTTCTCCGATTTTTTTTTTTTTTTTTTCGCTACCTCGCTTACCCCGCGATCGTACAATGCGAGCCGCGCGTGTACGATTGTACCAAAAGTGAGTGGGATGTCGCGATGTGCAACGGCGTGCAAAACGGAGACGACCAGACGAGCGAGCGGGAACGAAGCCGAGAAGAAAAGCCATCGGTATTAAAAAAATGTTCCAACAGGTCGCGCGAGATTCGGATCTCTTAATAATAATATCATCAGCTCGGAAAGTTCAACGGAATGCAATCTTTATAAGAGTGCTACCGTGGGACTCTATCACTGACAGAAAAATTCTTTTGATATTAACTAGATGCGTCTATTTGATTTTTTTTTTTTATTTCAATTAACTAGATTTTTCGTGAAATCAATTTTTTCCTATTGCATTCCATTATTAAAATGATTTATTTTCAATATATTTATTGATTCAAATCAAGATCTATTTAATATCGTCAAATAACTAAATATTTTATTTATTCTTAATAAATCTGTAATTTGGTTTCATCTGGTAGTAAAAGACAAAAGAGACAGATAGAAAAATGGTACACGATTCAGTCTCTCAAAAATCTCATGGCTTTGTTCGCATTATAAGAATGTCGTAATAATCTGTAATTGAGGAAAATCGTTAGTCTTTATATACATAAATAGTCGCGCCTGTTAATAAAAGGCACGACGATGCCTTTCTTTTTTTCAAATATCAATTTTGTTAGTGAAAAAAATAATAATTTAACTTTTTTTTCACCGCACTTTTATGTAATGAACTTATTTCACGTATTCGTGCGATATATCGTGTTTTATCTTTATTTATTTAATTTGAATATATTTAATATTTAAAAAGAATAACTTGAACAAATAAAAAAAAAAATTTGAAACAAATAGGGTTGTAGTAGGCCGCGAGACACGGAAAAAACTTATTTGATTTCAATAGATCCTATTTAAATTCTTTTTTTTTCGCCCTGTAAGCACTCGCAAATTTGAGTTAGGATCCTCTGCATGCATGGAAAAAATATTCACACATACACACACACACACACACACATGTACGTCGCTTCTCATCGCGCACTCTTATCCACGAGAAATCTACCTCCATTCCCATAATTAACCACACAAGATTACTTTCTTGCTCTCGTATTTTTTTTTATCTAAAAAAACATTTCATTTTTTTCTCCAAAGAAAGTAATTTTGTTACAAAAAATAAATTATTGTATGTTCTTCTTTAAAGAAAGCAATTATTTTATATATTTTTTTCTTATTAAAAACAAAAAATATTGTGTCTTTTCTTTAGAGAAAGACATTCTTTTATTTGTTTTTTTTTTTATTTTCAGAACCACGATTAATTTTTTCTTCATTTTCCCAGTGTGCATTTACCGAAGTTGGCGAATCAAATCAACATCCCAACGTTGATTGTTCTTTACAAAAAAATGCATTTCAAACTGGAAACTTACCCCCGAGGTGTAGGAAGCTCCCAAGCCTCTCTTGAATCCGTTCAAATCAATGTAAAAAAATAAACACCATTTTCACAATCGTCGCAACAGATCTCCCGATTTATCGTATCACTCGATCAACGCGTTATCAGGCGTCATATCCTCCTGTTATCTCCATGCTTCGCTTTCTCTCCAATTGTTTTATTTCCACAGCCCCTCTGCTCCAACCTCACCCGCTCGCTCACCCCCAATTCCACTAGTAACATTTTTTCCCCTAATCACGCCGCGATTTTACCGAAGCGATTTTAAAGACGCGAAATTCTCTCGAAGAACTCTTAATCGCGAAAGCGAAGAAGGGATAGGGGAGCGCGCAGAGCAATGAAACTGTGAGACCATCAACGAGATGTTCGAGAGAAGCACCAGCAAAAGAGTCGACGAAACGAGCTCGCTCGATCGTTCAGTCGTTGGGACCATCATACACACACACACACACACACACACACACACACACATACATATATATATATATATATATATGTATACACACAACTTACTCAACGAGTTCCTGGCGGTCCACGCGCGAGCAGAAGATCTCTGAAGACCACCAACGTAGAAGAGAAGCAAACCGAGCACCAGTAAAGTATTATGGAGCAGTGAAGAGGAGAGAAGAGAGTACATGTGGCAAAGCGCGACGTTTTCGCATGAAATGAGCGACAGATATATATATATATATATATATATATATATAGAGAGAGAGAGAGAGAGAGAGAGAGAGAGAGAGAGAGAGAGAGAGAACCACCTCGTGATTTTCTGGGATCGCGAAAGCCCCGAAAAATGCAAAGACGATTAATGGGGGCGCGGTTATTTGTCATTGAGATACCGCCTTGATTTGCTGAAGACCTAGTCAAACGGAATGTGTTAAATGTTATATATATATATATATATAAGCGAGTATATACAGTCGAACCTCGATACAACGAATCTCTAGGGAAGAGCAAAAAAGTTCGTTATATTGAGGTTTTGTTACATCAAGGTCATGTTCCAAAAAAATCCTTATATTGAGGTTTTAATTTAAAAAAAGGATAAATAAATATGGCTCTAATTCAAACCTTTCTTTGTTAAAAAAAAAAGATGTTAGTACCATATAGGGATATTTTTTAAAGAAAGAAATGTTTAAATTAGAGCAATTTTTACGAGTAGTTAGCAATTAGAGCATAATGTATATAACATATTATTTTTAAAAGCGGATTATTTTAGAAAGTAAAGAAATATTTTGTTTAATTTTAAAAGTTTGCAAATCTAGTCAGGCTCCGTAGAAGCAGTGAGGGGATGAAGGGAACGAAAGGGAGGGAGCTCGTTTACCGAACGCTTCGTTACACAGAGGTTTTGTTCACAAAAATTCCTTGTATAGAGGGGAATAGGGCCCTGAAAATAAGTTCGTTATATCTATAGTTTTTCTTCGTTGTATCTAGGTTTCGGGTGTCTATTGGAAGGGAATGGACAAATCTTCGTTATATCGAGGATTTCGTTATATCGAGATTCCACTGTACCTTTGGTGGCGTTCTCCACGAAATGTGCTTCGTGGAGAACGTTTACAGGACCATTTAACCGCAAAGATTACAAACTTTCGTCTTCTCCATTTTCGGTGCTAATTAATTGAAGGGAAACGAATTTATGAAAAATTCTACGCTCTGGGCGAGATACGGATAAGCGATGAAAAAAAAAAAAAAAAAAAAACAAGGGCGTGTATATTTGCGAATTGAAAGAAAAGAAAAAAAAAGCTGAAGAGGCGTGGATCGGGATTCGTTAAACACGAATATATACTCGCCGTTGAAGCGCGCGCGAATTAGTCACAGGCGGTATATACGTGCGATATGGCGAAGTCGAAAAATTTCAAAAAACGATTATAACCGTGTGCTCCGGGAGTCATTGAGGGATATCGCAGCGATTTGAGCGAGGGAATTAGCGAGAAAGAATTTTTGCCAATTTTCTGTATTGCCGTATACTACTCATCCGTGTGTGTCTCGATGTGTGCGCGTTAATAATATTCGCGAAATGGATTTCGGTGTGGAAACGTTGAAAGGGGGCGTGCGAGTGGAGAGAAAAAAAAATTGAGACTTTCTCCATATCGGGAGACACGAGGAGATTGTGGCGGGGCGGTGGGGGAGGGGGCGGGGGGTTGGAGGAGAAAATTAAAATGATTCGTGAAAGCATTATAGATGAGTTCGTGTTTATCAATGTAAGTGGTTATTGGAAAAGATTATTCTGGTAGCACTCCACTTTGAGGATTGTCCTTGCAGTAGCCAATTATCATTATAATCAACATTGCATGTAGCCAATGACTACAAAATCACTTTCGGGCAAATGTGAGTTCCATTTGAATAATAATTGTCATGGTTAATTTATTTGTTTATTTTTCCTGAAGATCAACGTATGCTCTTACAGGTTGTAAGGTATTACCCTTCCCAATGGAACCCTTTCCTATCAATCCCTATCTGCACTTCACTGAACTAATCTTCTGTTGCGTCCACAGCCGTCTTGAATATTTGAATTGCTATACCGGATTTGCCGAGGATACAGGGAAACTGTCGACAACCCGTATCGGTATAAACGTCCCTATATTCTTCTGATACTCTAGTGGACAGACGTTTTACTCGAAGTATCTAAACCAGGGGTCGGCAAGTATTTATAGTGGGATTCGGATACTTTTGTAATTTTTTATTGAGATCCAAAAAAAAAACTGCAAATATCAGTTACAGCAAGCGGGTGCTTATTGTTTCCCAAAAAGAATATGGCCTATACAAACACATATTATTGGTTTTTATTTTTATTTTTATCTTAAAAATAATATACTTTACATGGGTTCTTAATGTGAGAAATTACACCTCCAATCTTGAGCCATTTTTTTTTTTTTGCAATTTGCATACTTTTCTGAAACATGTTTACCCCAAAATTCTTCAGTGGATGCAGATTTGTACATTTGCAAGGAACCATCTTCTTGTAAGTCGATTATTTCTTCTGAACTGTTATTTTTTCAACTTTAGCTCGGTTTTTTATTTAACTTGACGCCTTTAGAATCGCAAACGGAACGAGTTTATTAAAGTTTTCAAAGATTTTTTGGCGGTCCAGTTTTCTACCCTCCGCCTGTTGCCGACCGCTGATCTACACCGAGGTCTCAGAAGTATAGGTCTTCCGCTGACTAGTCGTTGCGCCAGTCGGTACCCGGCTAGACGGTCACCGCTCCGAGTATTATGCATAACGCTGCTTAAGGCCTTAGGCCACTTTAGGATTTTTCAAAAATCGATTTTTTTTTGTTAAGTATGTACCTTAGTACCTATAAAATTATATTCCAAAAGATTATGGGTGCGAAAATCTCTAACTACTCGATTTTCGAATTCTAGCGCAACCCCTCTTGATTCATGTCGTGATTTTCTACTAACTTTAAACGCGTTTATCTCAAAACTACATTTTTCAAGTCGGCCGGACTCATAACTCAAACAAATTTCAACCGATTCACTCGAAATTTCAACTGTATATTTAGAATTACATTTTATGAGGCACTACGTAGGATTTTTTGATTATATTGCATAGTTCCTTTTTTATAAACAATATTCTGACGATTTTCTTATGGCATTTTATACTTTTTGTTTTAGAAATGCGCCATTTTGACAAAAAACAATATATCAACAAACTCCTACGTACTTCTATAGCTATTTTTATACATAATCGAAAAAACTTTAGTGTCTCATCATAACCGAAAAATTATAGGAGCTGTTGGCCCGGCCGTTGACCTTTCAGAAATAAAGGCGTCATCGGAAAAATGCTGCACAGTCGCCATTTTGACATGTATCGCTGTGAACAAATAATTTTGTATAGTCAATTACGTGTATAATCAAACCCCTATCTTGTAATTCCGATTTATTTTATGGTTTCGCTGAAAAAAATAACAAAATATGCCCTTTTTTGGCCTCTAGAGTGGCTTAAGGCCTTAAGGCACTATTGTTTCTAGAAATTAGAAAAATCGTTTCTGTTCTTTCTCAATTCCCTTTATTATTCTACAGACCTTTTTGAATATGTCTGTGAAATCCGTTCATTGAGTCTCATAAAACTAGCCGAGTTATAGAAATTATAAGGAGTATGCTTGGGAAGCGCGGTCGAGACGCAGCAACCTTCAAACGCGTCATTCTCGAAGGCAAACACCTACAATATACTATTTTCCACCTTGCTAGCAGAATTGATTTTTTTTTGCTCAATCTGTCACCAAGTATCCCAACACTCATATAGATTAAGAATATGTCTGGTTTTTTCTTTTTCACATTCCTACAACGACCACAACACTGGTCGCGATTTGGGGTCGTTTTTCGTGCACCGTTGTAAACGAACGTACAAAAGTACATGAAAATATGTCTTTTTTTATTCCTACATATTCGTGAAGGACCAACAAACATGTGTAAACAAAAAGTCAGAAAGAAAAAGGGAACAGTTTAACAGTCATTCCATCCTAAATTCTCCTCTGGAGTAACGCTCTGGACAATACTGCCTTAACTCGAAGGAGCAATATTGGAGCCGAACCCCGACCACCCATCTACCAGTGTAGATTTGAATAATAATTATTATAACAGTGTTATATTTGAATAATAATTATTTCAAGGATCGTCCTAGAAACAGCCAGATGTGCTGATAGACAACTATACGTATATGTCACGATTTCGAAATATCTTTTCCTATATATATATATATATTATGAAATAATATTTCCTATATTATGAATATAGGAAAAATATGTATATTATATATATACATATATATATATATATATATTAAAAAATAGCGGCAGCAGTGGATCGTCCGTAAAGCTCGAATGTCTCCCATTAAGGAATTAGTAAGATGATAGACCCGTCAATGATGTCCGAGAAGGAGACGAATAAGAGGAAGAAGAGCTTGGGGGGCCCCGAGAGCACAACTCAGCTATATACATGCTGTGTGGGTCCAACTGAGCCCGCCAAAGATAAAGATGAGAGACACGTTTATGTATACAGGAGAGAGGGAGGTAGAGAGAGAGAGAGAGAGAGAGAGAGCGCTACAGCCTACAGAATTACACCATGGGTTGATGTCGAAGAAAGAAGGAGATAAAAAAGAGGGGAAATGTTGAGGGAGAGGGGAGAAAGATGAAAAAAAGACAAGCTGGGAGCCTGACCCATAAAAACGTCAAACTTCCCTTAACCTAGAGAAACGTCTTCATCACGATCCCACCCGAGCTCTCCCCCCCCCCCCCCCTCTCGCTCTCTCTCTCTCTCTTTCTCTCTCTGCCTGGTTATACACTTCGCATCACATCTCTCTCTCCCTCCCTCTCTCTCCCCCTCTCTCTCTCTCTCTCCCGTTTTCTCTCATATCTCTCGGATGCTGCTTTCGCTGCGGGCTAACTCTTCTTTCTCAATACACGCGTATCTCATACAAGCCTGAAAGTTCCTCGAACCGAGAGAGAACAGAACGATCAGCTATACAAGGCGCAAAGGGGGGCCGTTTTTTGTGGCGTTAATGTTCGAATTTTTTTGTTTCTTTGTTCTTTCATCGTCGAAGAATACGATTTTCAAAAGTTACCAGTGCTCTCTACGAAGCACGAATGCATGTACGTACGATTTGCGGATTCGTTGAGTTGAATCGAAATTAAAATTCGATTGATTGAAGTCATCGTTGTAGTGCGACGTCATAGAGGGTACGTTCATCTTTGCACCGTAAAATCCTCAATTACGAAATAATTAAGAAGCTGCGAACGACGATGAATATAAATTCCGTTAATTAATAATAATTGTGTCAAATTAATAATAATTCCGTTTTTATTGCAGACGTACGTAAAAATTAAATTTCGAAGTTTTCGTAAATTCCTCTACATCGTCTTCTGGAAAAATAAAATAAAATATTCAAGTGCAGAGGTTTTGCCCGACATACGACAAATTCCATCGACACCTACATCGTGATCGTCGTGTTTGATTTTCTTTCCTCAATAATCCACACCGCGGTGGTCCAATTTACCTTCGCGACTTCCTCTTCTCAACTTCGTTGCAAGCGTAAACTATCAATTTACCAATGGAGATGATTGATACGAGTCATTGTTCGAAAATTATAGTTTTTAGAGCGATAATGATCGAGCTATACGGGGTTGCGAGTCCATTAATCTTCCACGCATAAGCCGCGCTCAGAACTCAAATGAAAGAGAGCAAAATTACTTTAAATACGTCTCTTACCAATGAATAACGAATAATTTTACGATTAGTAAAAAAAAAAGAAAAAAGCAAATAAAAACAACACTACATACCAATGATTCCCGATCTCTGTCGGCAAATCAACGATAAGTCTCAATAGTTGATAAATCGATAAATGTTAATGAAAAGTTTACATTAAGCGCATTAAGCGAGTCTTGATTCGTTATGTACATCCGTTCTTATCGCTTGTATGCGTATAATTAGATTGGGCGCGCGGAAAAAGTTCGAGATACAAGTGCAACAACCACGTTAAATCGTAACAGAGTTGTAAACCGGACTTCTGGATTATACTTGCGTGTATATGCATGTATATGTACAGTGCCGGTCAAAAGTTTTCAATCATTTTGGGTTATTGCGAAAATTATATTGAAATGATATAATTTAATTTATAGAGCTATATAATATCTTCGTAAAATAAGAACTAAAATGCATTAAATATAGATTGTTTTATTTTTTATTAGCCGTTCCAGGGGATCTGCCCCTTTTTACATGTCCACCTTATACCATTTTTTTTCTGCACCTTGAATTATATATATATATATATGTATGTGTATATACAGGGTGGACCACGCAACGTGTGCACCTCTTTTACGACCAAAGTATGCGTTGCTCAAAAAAATGTTTTATACAAAAGTTACATGGTTTATAAGGCTAGACTATGTGGTGCATTTATTTTTTTTATAGGTGGAGGCGCTTCGAAGATTTGAAGGTCAACTTTATTTTTTCAAATGGAATGCTATATTTTTTATAGCGTAATATGATAGAGTATCGAATTCTGAGTAAAAACGTATAGACCTTTATTAGCCCTAGAGTTAATAGCTAACGAGTAATTTCACTTTATTACTTTAAAATTTTCTTCACGTAATATCAAGTTGGAGATTCAAATCTACTACAAATTTCTGAATGGCAGTGTTTACATCACAGTGTTTATCAATATGAACACATTTACCACATCACACACACTTATCATGATTCACAATCTTCTCAATGATTGTAATCCAGTATTAAAGTATCCTTCGGTGATTGTGCGTGATTATTATCAGAAAGATAAAAGTGAAAATGAATGAATGAATCTCCAACTTGATATTACGTGAAGAAAATTTTTAAGTAATAAAGTGAAATTACTCGTTAGCTATTAACTCTAGAGCTAATAAAGGTCTATACTTTTTTACTCAGAATTCGATACTCTATCATATTACGCTATAAAAAATATAGCATGCCATTTGAAAAAATAAAGTTGACCTTCAAATCTTCGAAGCGCCTCCACCTATAAAAAAAATAAATGCACCACATATAAACGCCTTATAAACGCCTTATAAGGCGTTTATATGTGGTGCATTTATTAATATGCACCACATATAAACGCCTTATTATATTTTTAAATAATATTATATTTTTAAATAAATGCACCACATATAAACGCCTTATAAATGCCTTATAAACCATGTAACTTTTATATAAAACATTTTTTTGTGCAACGCATATTTTGGTCGTAAAATAGGTGCACACGTTGCGTGGTCCACCCTGTATATATATATATATATATATATATATATATATATATATATACTATCTTATAGTATACTAGCAGTATAGTATCTTTGTAACATAAGAAATAAAATGAATTACATTAGAATAATACAATTTTGCAATTATTACTTTTTACTTATACTATGTATGCGTATATATATATATGTGTGTGTGTGTGTGTGTGTGTACAACGGCTGTGATTACCACGAAGACGATGGAAAATCCAGTCGGACTCGCAGTCGGTTCTCCTGATCTTACAGTGTACTGGGCAGTACACACACACACCCAAGGTCTGTAAGGTGCTCAATTGCTATAAGTATTGATAAACTGCGCCTACGTATGCGTATATGTGTGTGTAAAGTGCACGTTAATAAAGAAGTCAACGTTTTAATATTATCGAGTCGACAGCAGGGCCAGAGCAACGTACATACACACACTCAAACTGGGTGGCAAGTATGGCAAAACGATCTCTCTCTCTCTCTCTCTCTTTGCTGTCTCTCTCTCCATCTCTCTCCCTCTCTCTCCCTCTCTCTCCCTCTCTCTCCCTCTCTCTCCCTCTCTCTCCCTCTCTCTCTCTCTCTCTCTCTCTCTCTCTCTCTCTCTCTCTCTCCTCTCTCTCTCTCTCTCTCTCTCTCTCCCTCTCTCTCTCTCTGGCGAAAGAGCCTCTTCACTTTTCTCGATCTTGTGCTCGAGTACTGTTGAAGATACTGTTCTCCTCTGGCCGTATTTTTGTTCGGCCGTTTCGGAAGGCACGATTATGGAACAAAATACCATATAGAGGTTCGACGTGTCGTCTTTGTTTTTTTTTTTTTTCATGTCACTTGTCAACGATTTATACGACTGAACATACGAATCTTCACTATCAGATTTTTGATAAATGAACTTCGAGCCCTTGCGTTGAGCTTCATTCATCAACGAATATAGCATAGCAATGGCGAAAAATCAATGCTGTCAACAGTGATCGGCGATTATCGAATTGTCGAAGCCGACAAGCTGAAAATCCCAATTTAGATGGAAATAAGATATTCCACATAACTTTTAAAATCTGCGATAGAGGCTGATACACGATCAGTGACAAATGCAATAATGGCATTTGAGTTAAATTGGCACCATGGACATTGTTGATCTCTGATTGTTAGCCACTTTTCTTTTACAACACAAAAGCACGCGCGCAATCGTTCGAAGAAGAATGAAACGAGCACGAGCATAGACGAGAAAACTATAAAACGATGCGTGCTCTCAGATACATGAACGATCTGTAAACGCGCGTTCGCGCTCATTTGATAGTTGCGAGAGCAAGAGAGACGAAGGCCTGTAATTAAATCGTGCAATCAGCCGGCTAATTTGTCCTCAAGCGTATTAATTCCGAAGCCCGACTGACGGGTGGGGAAGGGGGGGGGGGGGGGAGAGAGCGAGAGAGAGAGAGAGAGAGAGAGAGAGAGAGAGAGAGAGAGAGAGAGAGAGAGAGAGCAACATTCACATCTTCCCCCCTCCCTCACTCCAACAATTCTCATCAACTCGGTCTGCAGCTTTTCCAACACACGTACACACACTTACGCGTGTTTATGAGCGTTTTGCTACTTATTATCGCTAATCGCCAATAATCCATTGCGGATTCTCGAGAAAAGAGAAAAAAAATGCCATTAAAGTCCTGCGAGAGTCTCGTCGGTGCAATTTATGTTTTTGATAATTTTCAACGTTTTATTAATTTTTTTATTCGTCTCTCCCTCTCTCTCTCTCTCTCCCTCTTTCTCTCTCTCTCTCACTCGCTCTGTTTCTTTCTTTTGATTCTTTGCGAGTGGCTCGATGTACATCGCGATGAGGGGAGGCGGCACGAGCTTACGGAAGGGTGCCCCGCATGTCCCGACAAATTGGCCTGAACGGGCACGAAACGCACCTACAGACGGAGCATCGGTTACACATACGCACACGCGTCAAACCTCGCTATCGTATACCTCGTCATATCATCGTGGTGCTCGAGTTGATCGAGTGACCGGTTTCACTGTCTGGCTTCAAATGTATATATATATATATATATATATATATATATATCTATATATGAAAAAAATATGATTTCGAAGACATTCGAGTTCGAGGATGGTCCTGACAGTAATGAATAGTCCCCATACTCAATCATGTGTGAATCCCAATATCTTCAAATTAAAAAAAAAAAATGAGCGTATTTACCATACATAATGGACACACTGACAGAATTTTTTTTTCAATATTAACTAGATGCCTCTATTTAACTTTTAAAAATTTGAATTCACCAGATTTTTCGTAAAATCAAATTTTTCCTATTGATTCCATTATTAAAATGATTTATTTTAAAAATATATTTTTATCCAAATCAAGATCTATTTAATATCGTCTAATAACTAGTTATTTTATTTATTCCTAATAAATCTGTGATTTTATTTTATGTAGTAGTATAAGGCAAAAGAGACAGACCGAAAAATGGTACACGATTCAGTCTCTCAAAAATCTCATGGCTTTGTTTTCATTAGAAGACTGTTGTAACATTCTGCAGTTGAGAAAAATGGTTAGTCTTTCTATACATAAATAGTCGTGCCTGTTAATAAAAGGCGCAATTATAAAAGGACTTGTTAGTGAAGAGAAAGGGAAATAATTTCACTTTTTTTCACCGCACTTTTATGTCATAAACCTATATTCCTTTCTCGTATTCGTGCGATATATCGTGTTTTATCTTTACTTATTTAATTTGAATCTCGTCTTTATTTATTTAATTTGAATATGATTAATATTTGAAAGGCATAGCTTGAATAAATGAAAAAAAAATATTTGGAAAAATAGCATCGTAGTAGACTGCGAGACAAGGAATAAGCCTATTTGATTTGAATAGATCCAATTTAAATAAAATATTTTTTTTGGCAGTGAATTTCGAGGGTTGTCCTGCTCCGAAAAATCAACGATTTCACCAAAACCGCACTGTCCTCAAACCAGCCAATCGCGCTGGTATTCAACATTACACAGATATGACAGGCTCAAAGTATCCTTTCCCCCCAAAAATGCATACTACATCATTGGTGTGAGAGCAAGCACTGCACCTCGGTGCTCTCTCAATTCCTTCTATGCATGAATCTCCGAGGTAATAAAAATCCAATCAATTAATTCTCGCTCCGCTTTTCATGCTCTTCTCTTCGCAAATTAGCCGGTATCGATGAGCTGTGCCGCCCTTCTTAGTCGACCATTCGATAGATAGAAAACACCTTAATTATTGCCGATTTTCTTAGAGAAGAAGCGCGTGCCAAACGCCTCTTACCCCGTTTTTTATTCCCCCCCCCCCCCCCCCCCCAGCTTGGCGAGATTTATCGAAGAATAAAAAAAAAGAAAAATTGAGACAAACGATGTTTTTTGCAATCGAGTGCCCGTTTGCTCACCATACATGTGAGCATACGGAAACGAACACACGTACACGCGAAAAAAAAAGGAAAAGAGAAGGAGTGTCGCACGAAGTGTAGTGTCAATAGGCAAATACACACACACACACATTTGTTTATGAACATATATATATATGTATATATATGTGTATATATAAATATATATATATATATATTAAAAGCATGGAGAGCATAGGGGAGTGCCTGATGGCGAGAGGAGGCCGCGGACCACCCACACCGTACCGCGGACCACCGTGCTAGCCCACTGGCATACATTAGGCGCTCCGTGGCTCCCCGAAAACTATACTCCGGCCCCCACAGCCCCCTCTCCGCCCCCACGCTGTGGGCCTCGTCATCGCAATCTTTCTCTTTCTTTCCCGCTCTACTCTCGAGGTTCTTCGGCTCATTCACTATCGCACGCGTTCCCTCTCTCTTTCGCCTCTTTATCGGTTCTCGCGTCTCTCCTCCCTTCGCAATTCACTACTGCATCCGCTGTACTTACTCCAATGCCTTCCTGCTTTGCTTCTTGTTCCTCGTCTTCCTCATCCTCCTCTTTAATCGCCACTTCGTTCTACCTCACCTCTTACCCCTTCCTCTCACGCTCATCCTCCCCCCGTTATCATTTTGCGATGGTGTGTAACGTGTACGTGTGTGATCATACTCAGACTCGGTAGGTGCAGAAGTGCCGGCAGCCGTTAGGTATTTTGATACAGTCGACAGCCGTTTAATTAGCATTCGATACGGTGCAGCGGGGCAACGCGAGTAGCCGCGATAGCCGACGAATAGGAGACGAAACGACGCGAATCGCGGTGGTGGTCCGCCACTTTGATGTCGACTTTGATCGCCGATGATTTTCGCGGACGCGAGGCTACAGGGATGATTCGAGGATGGGCGAGAGATACAAGCTCTGGCAAGGGTAGCTGAAAATCGAAATTATTCGCAGGAGGGGGGGGGGGGGGAGAAAATCATTTGGATCGATGAAATTATTTATTTGCCGGTGGCTAACTGAGCTGATCAATTGAACGATTTCTTTTTTAGTTCCGGAATTTTCCTTGGCGGATTTGAGCTAGGAAAATCATTTTTTTAGGATCCGTATTTAGCAAAATGGAACCTTAATCTGCAAAATATAATCTTGGTTTATGATGGAACTACGGAATTAAAAATAATTGTCGTTACATTCCAATGATGCAGAGTTCAACCCCATGAGTTCGATGGAAATCTCAAAATAATATGATGGACCATTCTTTCAATAAGTAATCGGCTGGCATTCGTTATCCAAAAGTCAATAGCTTTGCCTAAGGAACTTGTTGTTTTTTTTTATGATCTCAATAATACAATTTTACAAAAAAAAAACCTATGAGACCTAGAACCTAAAAAAAAACTGAGTACTGTCCCTAATAATTTGGTCACTCACTGTATATGTAAGTCCTATAGATAGTCCCATAGATCCTATAGATGTGGTAGCCCTATAGGCCCTAAAGTCCTTTAGGTCTTATAAATGTGGAAGTATAGGTCTTAAAGTCCTATAGATCCTATATATGTGAAGTGAAATCAGTCAGTAGTGGCATGACAAGTGGTCCAAGCCTCGCATATTCACTTGATTATTTTTTTAACATTTTTTAATGATTGTTTAAACTGCATTTGTTAATATTTATCGCTCAACTGGTGACAGCGTTGCCCTATAGTTTGGTAAGAATGTCTGGTCGAGCCAAGCGAAAAAGTCAGCAAAATTTTACTACGTTACAATACATTATAAGTGAATTATGCATCGAATCCTATGTAGAAATGCCAATACTCAGCCGTGAGTGGAGAATCGGCTGAAACTTGGTCCAGTAGTAGATACCAAGCTTCGATATTCTAGACTGGCCCAAATGTCAGTATGGCGATGGTACAGAACAGACCCAATGCTGGTTCAACACCAGAGCCAGCGCTGGCTCAACCGTTGTGGACAATCTGCTGAGACTCGGCCTAGTAGTGGATACCAAGCTTCCATATTCTAAACTGGCCAAACGTTAGCACGTCGATGGTACAGAACAGATCCAACTGTTGTTTGAAGACTCGAAGAATCAACATTACTGAACCAGCACCAGCTAACGGGCCTCTGCAGCCCGGGCGTCATTTGACTGTAGAGTCAGCTTCGACTATATCATTACAGAAAACATGTGCCAACAGTTGGTCTTGGCTCGGCCGAAAACTAAGACAATCGTCGAAGACGATTGTCGAGTAATTAAAAAATATCGTAAAAGTTATTTTTATTGCCTAAAAGGATAAAGAGTATTTTAGCGGTCAAAAAGAATTAATTTTCGTTGGATTGCAACGATGCAAGCTTCAACATTTGCCAATTTATTGACATTTTTTTTTAAATGATAAAAGTAAGGAGCGAAGAAAAGGAAATTTACACAAGTGTTAGGATGGCTAAATAGGTAGCGCGCTCAGCTCTAGAATTAGAAGACGTAGAAGACTCTAGGTTCGAAACCCGAAGTTAGGATAAAAACTTTAATGAAGCAGAACCCGTTTTAATCCAATTATCATACATGCAGACATATAAATAATGCATATGGGAACAAAAAATACTACCAGGATATTTTTATTCATAATTTATTGCCGTATTTATTTTTTTATTTCAGGCCCGTACACGGCAACATCTTGGCCGTATCTGTGCTCGGCAGCCAAGAATTTGGCTGGCAAGTATCAGCCGCACGTCCCATTTTCATGTCTGGTCCAAGCATTTTTGCACGGCATTGGCCAATCAATTTCGAAACTGACCCAGCGCTGGGTCGATGGTCAATTTGTACATGGGATGTATTCAAAATTTTCAAAAAGTTTCTTTCCTCCATAAATTACCCAGGCGAAAAATTTTAAATCTCCCGTAGCATATTTCCATCGTGCTTTTTCCCTCATAACATACGAGAGGGTCTCGTAAAAGCTGCAAATTAAAAGTGTTATTTTTTATCATAAAAATTCGTGGATCCCGAATTGTCCATACATGCTTAGAACAAACGATATAATAATTCAATTCTAATCGCCATTGTGTCATCTCCGTACACTTTCGTCACCCTTAAGAAATCTTTAGAGTATTAAAAAAATTAATTCCCCTACCTTCACGCAATCGATAAATATGAAGTGCAATGGAAATTCAAATTTGTGATAACGAATGTAAAAGAAACAAATTTACTTTGTGATCGGTATTGCTGTGCACTGCACGCAGTTTATAAATTTTTTTTTTTTATATATTCTTAGCATGGTTTATTATTTGGAATTGATCGGGGTCAATATTCATCGTGGACGCGCATCACGTCCGATCAATCTCGCAATTTCATACATTTTTCATAAATTCCACGCTGAGCGAAACGCGCGTAGACGCTATTTTCTCCAGCGCACATAAACGTTATTATATCCTCGCGACACTATTATCTTCGCTTCGATACGTCTCATTTTTTTTGCTCTCGCTAACTCTTCATGTCTCGATGGTTGCGCTCGCGTTTCTCGCGATCAATTCTACCAGTGCGTCTGAAAATATAACGACAGAAAAAAAAAAATTGCAAAACTCTCGCATCGAATGAGCATTAAGTTTTACGATCCTCTCGCACGATAGTCCTCTCGCGTTTTCCACCATCCTTTTTGCGTTGATCAGCGGGCAATTTCAAGACTCGCACTCTTTACCGATACGTGGAAATTATTTCTCAATCAATACTTTTAGTCTTCGACGTAGCATGAATACGGCGTATGTCCCAAAGATTAAATTACATAAAATAAATAATTAAATAAAAATATTGCTCGGTCATTGATCGTGAATTTGAACCTTTTGGATGAGTCCTGAGAATCCTTGGAATAAATGCAGATCCGAAGATACACATGAGAGGTTTTAGACGTTTAACGAATTTTCTTTATTATAAAATTATTTTAAACCCGAAATGCTAGTAATTATTTGTCGAACTCGATATATGAGTCATAAAAAAAAATCATTGCTCGTGTTTTTCGTTCCGTATTAATGTCGTCATCTGTTGGACGCATTTCTATCAGACGTATTACCGAGAAAAATCGTAGGGTATATATATATATATATATATATATGTATATTTCATATTGAAGGTGTAAGTACGAGCTCGTGATCGCGTGTCCCTGCATTTAATTCTTGATATCGGGGTGAGCACATTGAACTCTAAGACGGTTATATATATATATATATACATATATATATATGGCGTAAGACTAACTCGTACCATCCATACTCGACTTGCCCCACCGGAAGTCCTCGCAATTTCGGCGTAATTTATCCTCGCAGGCACACATACAAAGACTTTAGAGTCTTTTTACTTGTGGATCATGAGTGCAAGGAGAGAAATATACGAATAGTTGATTGACAAATGGACAGTCGTAGTTTACCTAATTTCATAGCCACACTGATACAAGTAGTGTCTTTCTCTTTCTCCGCAGATTATATATTTATATACGAGGTGGATAAATTAAGTAACGAGACTGATAAAAAAAAATTATTCGAATAGAATGACAATGCAATATTGTCTCCCTTAAAATAACTTCCTTGGGAAGTCACACAGCGCTGGAAACGGTTCTTCCAATCCTTATAGCAGTGTTGGAACTCTGATACTGGAATAGCCTTCATCTGATCGATTACAGCCGTGTGAATGTTTTCGAGTGTCCCAAATTGACATCCCTTGAGGTGATTTTTCAATCTCGGGAAGAGGACAAAGTTGAAAGTACTCAAGTCAGACGAATACGGAGGCTGAGGAGCCACAGGAATGTTATTACTGGCTAAAAACTTGTTTATTGAAATTTCTGTATGACAGCATTTTTACTCATCCCCAATTCTTTGGTCAAAATCTGATGAACGGCGGTGTGGGTCAAATTCAACTCTTCCCCGATCGTTCTGACTGTCCACCGACGATCTGAACGCACAAGATCCCCGATTTTCTCGACATTTTCATCGGTTCTTGAAGATGAAGGTCTTCCGCTGCGTGGTTCATCTTCAATCGACGCTCTTCCTTCTGAAAATGCCTTAAACCATCGAAAAACCTTGACCCTTGACAAAATACTGTCTCCGTAGGCCTGCTGAAGTTTTGCAAAAGTTTCCGTTGCACCGTGCCCAAGTCTGAAGCAAAACCTGATAGCACACCGTTGCTCGAAATTGATGTCACTCGTTTTTAGAACGCACTAGAAAAAGCTGTTTCACGAAAAAAAACCACTACGGACAACCAAATGCCTCTAGCGAGTTTAAACTCATAATGAAGGCGTATGTTTATCACATTGTTCACCTGTATCCACTCTAAGACCCGCATCCAAAGTGCTGCCAGATCCAACGCTACGTTGCCAGTCTCATTAACTTAATTTATACACCTCGTATTCATACAAGGAATGGTGATTCTGAAAAAAAATAGACATTAAGGAAGTTCCTGGCTCTAAAAGAAAAACACGGTTAAACAATTCAAGGACCGTCCTCAAAATAGTCAAGTGCGCTGATAGTGAACACAGATATAATACAGATTCAAAATATTCCATCTCCATATATATTTATATATTTGTGTATGCATATAGAGTTAATTCATCTTAATTAATATGATAATCTAATAAAAAAGAGTTGATTGAAATATTGTTGATAAAATAAATCAATATAAGAGTTAATTCAAATTATAAACGACTCTGTGTCTTTTATCTTTCGGGAGATAAATGTGCTGATACGAAACGCACATGATCGTTGTACGCGATTACCGTAGCATTTTGTCCCCCGTGACAAAACTCGCTGGGGTTCCTGGACGTTTGGCACATGGAAAACGAAACGGACGTAGCGTGCATTAAGGGAACGAGCTCCCCATATACCGTTTGGCGGGTCGTGACACTCGACGTTACGTATATTCGGAGCAGCACGTGCTTTTGGTTTGGAAACGCGTGCCATCGCACCGGGAAAGTGTCATTACAGACGATAAATAGAAAAATAAAAAAAAAACAAGTTTTCCCAAGTCAGGTCGTGGACAAAGTGTCGAGAATATTATGGCAAGTGGAAAGCAATAGGAACATTTATATTACGTGTGAAAAAAGGGGCTATTTTTTTGGGTTTGGGAACCCAAAGGTAGAAATCCTGTACTTCTATTTTTTTTTTAACTTTGGCATACGTGTGTTAGCGTCGGTGAAATTTGCATCGTTGTATTGCAACGAAAATAAATTCTTTTTAATTGTTCAATTTTTTTTTCGGCTGATTCAGGATATGAAAATCATCAAACGTTTTTACGTATTCTAATTAGAAATTGATAACATCAGTTAGCAAAAAAGGGACAATGATAAAAATAAATAACTGGAAAATGAAGAAAAAAAACATCATTGCATTCCAACGATGGAACCTTCAAAGTCATTGTTGTTGTACAATGTTAACAACAAGTTCGTGCACTGTTAACAACAATTGTGCGAGCCCTGAGGACGACCAATTATTGAAGATTAACTCTGAAGTACCCGAATGACTTTCTTCTTCTTATCGTTAGGGCAATTTCCCATGGAATCATAGAACCAAATTACGTTATTCTTCCAATTGTCCTCGGTGGCGACTCAAGAAATGCGCGAACTTGACGAGCAACGTATGCTCCGTTTATCCGGTGAATGGCCAACGATAAAAATCCAATCATTTTTCTCTATATACGTAATGTATACACAGGGTGACCCGATGAGTGACGTCCAAAGAGAAAATCTAGATGCTTCGTAGATACGAATCGAATATCTATACGAATCACTCCCACGTATGTACTGCGATCTTTTTTAGTTTTCGAGCAGAAAGCATTTTTTATTCTTGGTTTTCGTCCATGTACTTTCCTCGTGATTTTTTTTAACCTGTTTTTATCATTATCGAGTGTACTGTTCAGCGATAAATAAATTAAAAAGTAAATTAATTTTTATTAAAAGTTTCAAAAAAAGGTTTGAGAGAATTCCTCTCTCTCAGTCTAAATGACTCCCAATTGCTTAAAAAAAACTTTTAAAGGAAAGTACAAACACAAAAGAGAAAAATAAAAACCAAAGCTACAGGAAACGTAGAAAAAAGAATTGAATTCTATTTTCTCGAAAATTAAAAAAGATCGTAGACCATGCATGGGAGGGGGGGGGGGGGGGGGGGGGGGGGGGTTCTGATAGGTATTGATACAACGCATCTAGATTTTTCTTTGAGCGTCACTTTTCGGGCCACCCTGTATACGTATATATATCCACGATATCGTAATAAGCGCTGAAAACGTTTGCCTCTTGTGGATCTCACAACTTCGTCTATAGACCGTACCGTTGTCCACGCGGGTAAATCGCTATAAACGCGACGAGCGGAGTTATGCGATAGTCTGTGCGCGCGGGCATCTCCTATAGCTCGGTGAGCTATGCCGTGCGCCATAAACGTGAGGTGGTCAATTGCCTCTTACACATCCTCGCTCTCATTTCCTTGGGGCGCAGGTATAGAGACGCCATTACGCTTCGCGAGAGACTCCCGAGAATCGCGCCTCGCAATGTCACGCACATTATATGTATAGCCGCTATCGAGACCATTCAATGTTCTTACCCGGAGCACTTAGGCCCTTTCGTATATTAACGACGAATGCATGTATGTTGCGTATGGTCCGGAAGGTGCTAATTTCTGGTTTCTGGAGTTCGATGGTCTAACGTTTTGTGTGGGAAGAGAAGGAGAGCGAGAGAGAGAGAGAGAGAGAGAGAGAGAGAGAGAGAGAGAGAGAGAGAGAGAGAGAGAGAAAGAGAGATTTAATCTGATTCTATCCATTATGCCCTGAAGTATATTTTGGAGCAAAATAAAAAAAAAACACTCAAGTTTTTGACTCAAGCACTCCAGAGTTTGTTACGCTTCTTTTTTTTTTGTTTTCATACGTATCTTGATAATACTGTTAGGCAGCAACACTTTCGTCATAAACATAATTTTTAAAAATTGACGCTTCATTGAGTAATGGTGGCTTAAGAAACGATTCAATTTCTATTTAAGGGGCTATTCTGCTGTGATGGCTCAAAAAATGAGATACTTTTAATATTTTTTTTTCCGAACACTGTTGCATGTATCGGTACAAACTTTTTTTTAGCTTAAAGGTACAGTAGAGTGTACCTTTGAGTGGCATGTGAAAATACTCTTGAGTGTGTGAAAGAACTGATTGAAAATGGGGACGATAAAAATGATGAAAACGAACAGGATGAAAATGAAGGACTAAAAAGTGTTAACACAAGTGAAGAAGATATCAGTGACGATGATAGAGAATTTCAAGCTAGTGCCATCAACCAGTATGTTTCGTTATTCATTAATATATTATTTGCGAAATAAGTCTGATATAATAAGTACAATGATAATAAATATATAATAAATTACAATATCTGTACTTACTATGAATTAATAATAAATTCTATTTTTGTTATTCTGAGAAAATATTGTATTCATTGCTGCGCACAACCATATATATTAAACAAAAAAAACGGCCATAATATACTTAATATCGGTGGACACTCGGGGCATTATCGTATCACTGTTGGTTACGGACTGGACCAACGTTGGTACGATATTGGCTCGAACTTGGGCCAACGTTGGCACAAGCTTCGGGCCGCTCTTAATACCAACGATGGCATGGTCTTGGCTGTAGCTTGGGCCAACCTTGGCAGTAGTGTCGCGCCGGTTTTGAGTCCAATGTCGGTCCGATGTCGGTAGCCAGTCTTGGCCCGAGGATATCATTCCGACAATGGTCCATTAATGGACCGACATTTATGCCAGGGAATGGCCAACTATACAGGAGAATTGGCGCAGTATTGGGCCAATGTCGGACCAAATGTAAATTTTTTCATGGGCTTGCAGAATAGAAAACAATTTTTTTGTTGTTGCATATAAATGTATATTTATTTAACAATTGATAATCGTGTAAAGGCATGGAAAATAAAGTCGCTGGCGTTGATGATTTGCGCTCTCCAGGTAATTTGAAACAAAAAAATTCAAAAAGATTCTCAATCTGTATGTGTGTCGCTATCGCTCGAACTAGAATTATTATTTTATATTGCAAAATAACAAAATGGCGTCGTTTTTTTGCAAAAGTGTTGGGAAAACACGTTTTTTTCGGAATAATTCGGGCGAAACTATGAATAAAAATTGATATTTTTTAAATAATTCTAGTTCAGGCGATAGCGACGCTCATACAGATTAAGATTCTTTTTGAATTTTTTGTTTCGGATTACCTGGAGAGCGCAAATCATTAACACCAGTGACATACTTTTTTCATGCCTCTACACGATTATAAATTGTTAAATAAATATACATTGATATGCAACACAAAAAATTATTTTCTGTTCTACAAGAGTATACCTCAAAGCGAAAAAAAGAAAACGTTTGTATCGATACATGCAACAGTTTTCAAGAAAAAAAAATTATTAAAAAATAGCTTATTTTTTGAGCCTTCACAGTAGAATAGCCCCTTGAGTCGAAACGACGTAACTCGAGGATTGCCTATACTCAATACTAATCATAATGAGTGCACGAATGAAGAAAAATCCAAAAATTCATATTAAAATACAAAAAAAAACATGTCAATCATATTAATAATAAAGAAAAACACAAAAAAGTCGTAATATTAAAAAAAAAAAAAGAAAATAGAAATAGTTGATAGAGACGAGAGAGACGAATATACTGGGAAGGTGGAAGGTACAGCGAGAGGGGAGTGGAAGGAAGAGTGACGGTCTATATATATATATATATCGCCAAAGAGGCTGAAAGAGAGAAACGTAAAGAAAGAGAGACAGATTGGCGACCGAGAAATACAAAGGGAAGGAGGGAGGGATCGAATGAGGGAGACTGCGAGGGAAAAATTGATAGAGCGAGAGAGCGAGAGGGACAGTGGGCTGGCATTGGGACAAGAGGGGGGGGGGGGGGGGGAGAGAAAGAGAGAGAGTCAAGGAGCGAAAAGGGAGACTCTCATAGCGTTGAATTGAGGTAAGCGCGCGAGAGCGATCGTTATGCAGTAGCCTCGGGCCTGGCTCAAAGGCCGCGGATATACAGGGTGAGGAACATAAAGTGTTACAGAGCAATAGCACTCAAACTATTGATCATATCCAAAAATGTTTCAGACAAAAGTTTCAGTGTTCGAGAAGGCCGTCATACTGGACCACCCTATTTTTTTATCGGTGGAGGCGCTGAAGCTACGTCAAGGTCAACTCCACTTTTTAAAATGGAACCATGTATTTTTTTTCGATGACATTATTACCGGTTCAAGACGAATTCAGCGACCTAGAACACAAGGTCATTTTAGTCACGCAAAGTATGAAAATAGTCGAAAAATCGAAATGTGCGAGTTTTGTTGCCTATCCGGATAACGAGCCGCATACAAATCTTGGGCGTTTCTGTAATGTTTACGGCATTCCCCCAGCACCATCAACATATCAAAAGATTCTTGAAAATCGTTCATTTTCGCGATCCGATGTATTCACATTAGAAGGTAATGCGTGACTAACTGATATGTCAACAGAAAATGCGTACTTGGTGCCGATAAGAAACATTGGTATCGTAAGAAATGAAAACAGCGATGAAACAAGTGTTTACAAGTCGAGGGTCATCACTTCGAGCATCTTCTGTAGATAGACCCAAACCAAGGTTAGTGGATCCTTTGAAAGTGATTATTCCGATATTTTTCGATTTTTCGACTATTTTTATACTTTGCGTGACTAGAATGACCTTGTGTTGTAGGTCGCTGAATTCGTCTTAAAATCGGTAATGATGTCATCGAAAAAAAATACATTGTTCCATTTTAAAAAGTGGAGTTGACCTTGACGTAGCTTCAGCGCCTTCACCGATAAAAAAATAGGGTGGGCCAGTATGACGACCTTCTCGAACACTGAAACTTTTGTCTGAAACATTTTTGGATATGATCAATAGTTTGAGTGCTATTGCTCTGTAACACTTCATGTGCCTCACCCTGTATACACGGAGGGCTGTACATCGATCGAGCTCGCGAAACTCTCGCGTACGCGTATAATATGGATAGTTGTCAGGACGCCCTAGAGCTCAATCGCCAACTAACATTCGTTCGCAAAGATTCTTCGTTTACGAGACACACATGTGTTTCCAACGTGCACCCTTGAAGATATCTACGTATTACTCTTTCCAATTAAAGCCTCTCCTATCACTTCCTATTCGCAATTTGCTCATCTAACCTAACTTCCGTTGCGTCCGCAGACGTCATGAGCTACACATTATACCGCGTTTGCCGAGGGCACGGGGAAACTGTTGAAAACGCGTATCGGTATAGATGAACGCATGTTCATCTGACTCTTTGGTGCATATATTTTTCAGGTGTAACTGGATGGATATTAGCCCTTCGTGGTCACCCTTGGTAGAATTGACCCGTCGATCAATATTTGGCGTAAATATATAATAGTTCCCGGATTTGAATGAGACTGTATTCACCATCTTACCTGGAGTTTGATGTATCCTCATACCATAAAATTTACCCTCTTCACATGTCGGAATAAATACCTTTTTTGGAACGCGCACAATGCTTCTATTTTTTTCCCAAAAGTAGCATAACTAAGGAGTATCACGTTCAAATTTTAGGTAAAAATGTTGAAAATTCAGGGAACTATGATTTTTTGAGCGAAAAAGTCCCTTTTTTGCATTTTCACCTCTTTATGAATTTTTTTTAAACATGTCGCCATTTTATTTCTTATCAATCAATTTTTCGTACATCATCTAGAATGTTCAAAGCATGTTCTATAATTTTTTGAACCACTTCGGACGGATAGTTTGGTCACAATACTTTCTTGAAAACTGATTGGGTAGAATCAACCCAAGTGTGACCACCGCGATTGAATTTGGATGTGTGACCACGAAGGGTTAAATATATGCAAAAAAATATTTAAAAAAAGACAAGCTTTTATTTAAGGCCTTAGGCCACTCTAGGATTTTCCAAAAATCGTTTTTTTTTGTTAAAAATGTGCCTTAGTACTTATAAAATTATATTCCAAAAGATTATGGGTATGAAAAATCTCTAAGTACTCGATTTTCGAATTCTAGCGCAACCCCTCTTGATTCATGTCGTGACTTTCTACTAACTTTAAACGCATTTATCTCAAAACTACATTTTTCAAGTCGGCCGCACTCAAAACTCAAACAAATTTCAACCGATTCTCTTGAAATTTTGACTGTATATTTAGAATTACATTTTCTGAGGCACTACATTAGATTTTTTAAATTATATTGCATAGTTCCTTTTGTATAAACAATTTTCTGAGGATTTTCTCATGGCATTTTATACTTTTTGTTTTGGAAATGCGCCATTTTGACAAAAAACAATATATAAAAAAAATCCTCCGTACTTCTATAGCTATTTTTATATGTAATCGAAAAAACTTTAGTGTCCCATCATAACTCAAAAATTATAGGAACTGTTGATCCGGCCGTTGACCTGCCAGAAATAAAGGCGTCATCGGAAAAATGCTGCACAGTCGCCATTTTAACATGTATCGCTGTGAAAAAATAATTTTGTATAGTCAATTACGTGTATAATAAAACCCCTATTTTGTAATTTCGATTTATTTTATGGTTTCGCTGAAAAAAAATCACAAAATATGCCCTTTTTTGGCCTCTAGAGTGGCCTGAGGCCTTAATGCACTAAAAAGTAGAAAATCATTTTTTCTCCAAGCCACCTATATGTGAATATAAATAAGAGTTTAGGGCGCTCAACTTTTCAAACGTTTAATAAATTTGATCAATTCAGTTTCATTAACCGTATTTTATTTGTCGGAATAGTAATTAGAGAAATTATTTATTATCACACGTTTATACTCAGTTTCATGGTTTTTATTTAATAAATCTAAGGTTGTTTTACAGTAAATTAAATATAATTGATATGTTAACGAACTTATGTAAATTAAAGATTTTATGTCTTTTAAAGATTATATGTCGCCCCAAACTTTTATTTATAGTCACATATAGGTGACTTGGTGAAAAAAAATTATTTTCTACTTTTTAGTACATTAAGTAGAAGCTTGTTTTTTTAAATAAAATTTTACATATAAATTATTTTCTACTTTTTAGTCTTTAATTGATTGTTATCAATTAAAGACTATGTCGAATGGTTTCGAGAAAAACGCGATTAAAGTTAAACTGAAGTTTACGTGCGAATAAAATGAAAAGTTTCATACTTACACCGAATTTACTATGCCAGGACTATAGGATACACCTTCCTCTTCTTAAAAAAGTTCTCCTTGAGCCGTCCGCTTCAGTCTTCGGGACAATCTTGCCTCCAACCCAAACAAACCCAAACCCAAGCGCTCCGAATTTCATACCTACGAGCTGCAATCGAGTGATCGCTGCAATCTCCAGCTGCCTTTTTACGATCGCAATAACGTTATCGATTACTCGTAGCTCCGGATATTCGATGAGTGCTCTCGTTGGACATTCTCAGATGAAGTTACGGTCAACGGCAAATTAGCATTGCGTCACTCGCGAGTCAGCCGAGTCTGACCGAGTCAGAAATCGACTAGAGTCAAGTTAGCTCTCAGCAATTATTGAACCAATGATTCGATATGGCACCAATGATATGATGGTAGATCCACCAGTAGAAAAAGCCCTACACTGGCCAGACTTTCTGGCGGAAAAATGTGCGAGGAGAAAATGCCAAATCGGCGTACGAGCTCGACACTCTGCGGCCTGTGAAGATGAAGAGAAGCCAAGGAGAAGTGGATGAGGAAGATGAAAGCAGAGAACGGAGAAACCGAAAGAGACGGAAAGGGACGGAAGAGATGAAGGAATGACTCTGAGAAAGAAAGACAGATATCGTTTATACATATATATATATTCGTAAGGAGAACGGGTCGCGCCGCGCGCTGCCTCGTCGTAACTCAAGTCTAGTTAAGGGAGCCATAATTCAGAGGATAGCACCAGGTCGTCGTTTACTTCAAACGGCCCATAAATTATGGGGTTTTAATTTTGCGATATTAACGGAACGATCGGACGAATGGCATAAAAGGGCGAACTGGAAGAGAGTAAAAGGGTGAGAGGGAGAAAACGGGAGAAAAGTGAACGAGAAAAATGAGCAAAGAGCCCGTCTTCCTGTTAAATGTTTTTTTTTTATCTTCGAGTTTCTTCGACGCACACACGTGCTTGCGCTCTTTCTCTCGTTGAGGATGTGCACACGACGCGGGTACAGAACGTCGTATGTATTTCTTTTTTGTCCTTTTTATTGTGGCTCGACCCTGTAAAAACTTCAGGTCACACGTGACGTCGAGGCAATTTTCTATTGTGAATAATTAAGGGATGATCCCTTAATTATTCGCAGTGTAAAATGTTCAAAAAATCAATTTTTTTGCATTAGCCGATAGTTTGGACGGTTTTAACCATGAATCTGGCATCGCCGATTGATCGTAAGTAGACAATTTATATGAAAATTCCGCACTCGATACTTTAAACGCATTTTTCTCGAAATGTCGTTTTTCAAAACGGTGTACACTCTCAAAGGAAGAGGTTTCGAGCTATCCGTCTCAAATCTTGACACAACATTCTTCACGCCATTATTTATCTTGCTTTGGAAGCTGTTTCTGTTAATCTTCATTTTTTTTCTACGAAAAACTGTTGAAGAAATAGGCTAAATTTGATACTTTTTTTCTTAAACCGCTGTCATTTTGTCAATTTCAATTTAAAAAAAAACTCCATAGCAAGATAGCGGCTTTCATACTGATTAATAATCTTTTTACAAATGTTGTTCCAGATAATATTTACGGCCACAACTGTGTACACCGTGAGGACTCCTTTTTTTCGAAAACACTTTCAACCGTTAAAAAAATGTAAAAAAAAATAAAAATACACGTTTAAACATTTATTTTCTTTTCTTCATGAGTGCTTTGATTTGACATAAAAAAAATCAAACTGATTAGCGTATTTTAATAATCGAAAAAAAAAATCGCGAAAGTCAGCTATTTCGACTAGGGTCGAAACCCTTTACAGTGTGATAATCCCTTAATATATGCAATATTATACTTAGCCAGAGCTACTTGGACGTATTGTTAAATTAATAAAATTGGTGGAGTTATGGTGTAAATAATCATTGAGAGAAGAACGAAAAATTATTAGTTTAAATTATTAAACAATTAAATTATATTTTAATCATCAAATTATTGTAATTATTATTATAGCTTTGTAGTATATTTATTTTAATTATTTGCAGAAATGAATTCATTGTAGACTTTACGAGATACATTGTGAAATTGTTACTGAGAGCGGTTTCGTTGTTAAGGGGTCTGTACAAACTTGAAATTTGAGAGTTGCGATTTTTTTTATTGCATCGTTTTATAGCCTAGGCTCTTAATTTTTATTCGTAATAAAGATTTCGGAAAAATTTCAAAAATTGACCGACTTCTGATGGGTTTTGTGAAGAGTCAGATCGCCCACTGGGATACGGCAAAACGCTGGCGTTTACCCTTTTTTCTTTTACATTTTTCGCGAAAGTATGTTTTATGAAACGGTGTGAGTTGTATCTCAAAATCTATTCGTCCGAGTCGCTTTAAATTCGAACAGAGCATTAACTTTATAACATTTCCTATCGTCTGACCGGATTATTTTTCGATATGTTTATCCAGTTGTTAATAATAAATTATTAAAGCTATTTTTATCGAAAACCACATTTTTTTACTACAGGTTGCCATTTTTCTTATTTAAAAAAAAATCCAAAAAGTATCCGGCCATACGAAACTTTTATTGTTATACTTGAAGTACATTTTTTATTCTTTATTTCAGATTGGCTATGCAGCAACGCTGGCACTTTATTTAAATAATAATGGCCTTGTTTATCAATATTTTTCACTTTAAAATATTTTTAAAAATTGAAAATCAGTTAATTGTTAAATATTCGGCTTCGTGAAAGGAATACCTTAAGTGTCATTGGAGTGTTATTTCAGATCGTTCAATGGTTTGAATGGTTAAAAAATACAGGCTATTTTTAACTACCCTCGCAGCATCAACGTCTTCCATTTTTTTTTTTTACATTCATCTGGCCGCAACTTTGCATGCCGATCTACGGCAAATTGGCAGAAATTACGAATCTGTTTTATCATCCTTGATAAATCTCGCGATTACGTATTCGCGTTTGATTCACTCGCGCAGCACGTGCTTATTCATTTATCACACTCGCTAATCGTGTTCTCGCATTGTACACGCAAGCCGCGAGCTTTCCATACGCGGTCAAACTTTGCCACGAACTCGAACACATGCACAGTCGTTCGAGAAACGAGCAACAATGAATAGACGCGTTTAGCGGTTTGTTGCACCGAACGAATAAAGTGAAAGATCGCATAGGCCCGAGAGGCGCAAGAGGAGGAAATCCCACAGAAATCGACTCGCGATGAAGTCATCATAATTGGGCTCTCGGAAAGTGCCAAGCTGCCCGCAGGCGAGCATACGCTCTGTCTCTCTCTGTCTCTCTCTGTCTCTCGCTCTCTCTTTCTCTCTCTCTCTCTCTCTCTCTCTCTCTCTCTCTCTCTCTCTCTCTCTCTCTCTCTCTCTCTCTCTCTCTCTCTTCCCCTCTCTTCCCCTCTCTCTTTCTCTCTTGCTCAAAACCGCACACGCACACTCATATTTTCGACAATATGCATGCGTATGAACGTACAAACGTATAGTTGTAATTATACATACCGAGGCCCCGACACTTTAGATCTCTGATCTCACGCCTTTTTCCGGCTCGCGAGCGTACTATCTTGCTTCCACAAGAGATAATCATCATCATTCCTTTTTATACACTACATACGCAAAGATATGCCTCGAAGAATTAACAAAAAGCCGACAAATCACATTACGGCATGTTTTTTGTCTGTTTTTTCTTTTATGCTTAATGGAAAAGAAATACTTAATACTTAAGGTATTACTGGATGGACCATCGGGCAGAATGTTAGTCCGAAATGGGCGAATCGTGGATTTACAAGTCCAAACTCCAAATTGATGTTTGGAGTGTGAAAAAATTTGCGAGAATCCGCGATGAATCGGACTCCGAAGATCTGCAAAAAATTGCAAAACTAATCGTAGCTCGATGTATCGAGCGGCGATTTTTGGAGTGTGAAAAAATTTGCGAGAATCCGCGATGAATCGGACTCCGAAGATCTGCAAAAAATTGCAAAACTAATCGTAGCTCGATGAATCGAGCGGCGATTTTTGGAGCACACAACTGCGAGGAGGATACGCGCAGAGCGGAGTTTCAAGTTAGAATGAAAAATAAATGAGAAACCATTGAGTGAAGAAACTTTTGTTTTTGCCATAGTGCGAAAAACATTTTGATTTTTTATTTGTTTTCTGGATCCATATCGAGGTATTTTCACCGTCAGGATACGAATTCACAACTCATTTCTCGCAAAACCCTTCAACTTTATAATTAAAAAAAATCGTGAAAAGTGTGGAAGAGGATTTTTGCGTTAAGGCAGCATCATTTTGAGCTTTCGACAAAAACTCAATGAAATTCGTGATCGGCGGAGAATTTTCCATCGGACAGAACCTTGAAATTATTTGAAAGTCGAAAAAAAAAATGTTCGTCACCTTTGGCAACTTTTCCAAAATCGTCGTGGTACAAAGTTTAATCCATCCACTTACAGTTTAACCCACCCACTAACAGTACCAAATAACACTTTGATTCGCATACGACTTTCGATCTTTCTCAAACAGATAGTTACGAAAAATTATTATACAATATTTCAGTAACGCACATACATCTATGTATGAGCACTCATACCCACAAGCACGCGCACAGATCCGGACGAAAGTAAGCAATGCAATTTTTAGCAGAGGAGCAGACTTTAACAGGTGTTACGCGATTTTACATCGCGCGGTGCACTCGCGACAGTACACGTTTCTCGTCTGTAGTAACCCACCGACCTTACGACTTTAACCCTCAACCCTTCCCCCCCCTCTCTCTCTCTCTCTCTCTCTCTCTCTCTGACTCTCACACTCTCCCATCGTCGTGGGCCAAGACACTATACGCTAAAATCCACCCTCCTTTTTCGCAGCCCTCATCGTAGCCTCCAACAATCGACGATGCACCCTTGCCAACGACTCGACCAGCGTGAATCGCTTGCGACTACCCAAAAATCAAGGGAGTTCGCATCGCTAATGTAAAAAGAAAGGAAACAATAAAAAAAAAACCATATAAAAAATAAACGAAAAAAACAATATAAAAAAGAAAAAAATAATATAAAGCCTGTTCATCCTCGCCCTACGCTTGAATAGATTCCGTTCAACGTGCAACGAAAAAAAAACAAGTTTACTTGTAGCCCAATAAAACCCATTTTTCTCGAAATTAGTTTCTCAAAATCGTTGACCACGATATCGCAAAAATCACTGCACCGATCGACTTCAAATGTTACAAGCTTCTTATAAATATCAAACAACAGTGCTTGAACCGAATTTCTTTTTGATGCATAGTTTTTTTATCAACGAAAATAGAGGGTTTTCTTTTCACCGAAAATCGATACTCTTTGGACTATGACAATTTCTTCAAAGATCAATATTTCATTAAATTCTACGTACACGCACTAGTTAATTTTATGCCAAAACTAAATGCATTTGATTTTTTAAATTTCGTTTAATTTGTTTCCGAGCAGCATTGGTTACCGCGAACGACGTTTTTTAAACAGCCATCAGCACAAACCCATATATCTACCACATTTTTGAATATTTCTCAATACAAAAATTGTTGAAGATACTTAAAACCATACCCATTAATGTTAAAAAGAAAAAAATGAAAACCTAGGCACGTTTTACTAAAAAAAAATTTGAGAAAATTCATCTTTTTCTCCGATCACAAACCAAACAAAACCGTTAAAGTCCGCTGGTTTCTCAATAGAAGGATCGATGCATGGATAAAATTGATTGAAATGTTTTCGGAAAATCGCTCGATTTTCCTTGTCACCCCCCCCCCCCCCCTCTCTTTCTCTCTTCCGTATAGAGTTAAGGAGTTAACAGGTGCGTAGGTGTGGCTGCGTGTTTGGTGCAGCTCGATCCTGCACACGGTAGGACTACACCTATATATCGATACAAGATAGGTATTGCTGAGTCGTTATATATATATATATATATATATATATATATATCTATATAGCTGAATACACAGGCAAGAGAGTAGCGTAAGCCGGCAACTTGGGTGGTCCCTCGAAGAAGGGACCGCACGCAGAGCTCTGGCTCGCTCCCTCCACCAGAAAAACTTGAGCCAGCAGTCAGAGTCATCCCCTCTTCTTGTCCGATGATAGTGCACACAGATGCGCAGCCTCATACGTGAGCACGTCAGTTACGGGCGGGAAGGGGGGGGGGGGCTTCTCGCATACTCGCGTGCACACGCGTGTTACCATTCACGTGTACCGCCATGGACACGCAGTTTATCGGTGAAAGAGTGAGTCGACACACGGACACGACGTACATACGTGCACTTACACATGTGGACGAGCGTACAAACGGCAGTACACAATTGCGGGGAGCCTGACACGAAGAGGACGAGGAGAAGACTCTCACTAACACGCTCCTCACCAGAAGATCTCCGGAATATCTCTCAATCTAGCCGAGCGAATTCCCGTCCGGTGCTTAGCTGGACCAGGAGGAAAAGAGATGGAGAAAAGAGAGAGAGAGAGAGAGAGAGAGAGAGAGAGAGAGAGAGAGAGAGAGAGAGAGAAAGATGAGAGACGGCGACAAGAGTGACAGGATAGAAAAGGAAGGAACGATACGATGAGAAATCGAGAGAGAGAGAGAAAGAAAGGGCTGGAAGAGTGACGAGCAAAAAAAAAGAAAGAAACAAAAATCAACGAAGAGACGCGGGAGTTTCGGGCGAGTCAACGTTTTATAATGCGTTTTCTTACGGTCATGCGAGCCTCGAACTTGTCCCATAGATACAATTTTGAAAAAAAGGCAAGAATGAAAAAAGAAAAATTCTCACTCTCAAAAGGCCTGTCACCCGCGCGTGTCGGTTGATCTTTTCTTTTTTTTTTTATACGATACGACGATACAATTGATAAGGACTGCGGGAGACTGTTTGGGAAATGGTTCGACAGCTGTTCATCGCCTCCAGCGTATTCAGGTAAAAATAAACCTAGGCATATAAATTTACGACAAATCATATTCCAGGACGGCATGAGAGGTGTCCGTGAAAGGAAAACCCTGAACGATTTCTCACGCGATAATTTCTTGGCTTTAGCCTACGATCAGTTTATGTCAGCCCTTGCTAAGTGACGATAAGCACATGCCTGTTTTCATATAATACATCATAGATGCGAAAGGTTAATTTTAATCCGCTGTATTTGTGCAATGAGAGAAGGATAAACGGGCTATCGTCCGCACAATACTCGAAAACGAAAATCAACATCACCTTTTCCCATAAATATATTCGTGTATATATACGATTGCGCTTCGATGTCGAAATTCTAAACGACGATGCGCGATTTATTAGATGTCGAGTATAAATTAGAGTCTAGTTGAACTGGAATTTTCATATAAATTTAACGTGTTGAAGTTCCATGCGTGCGAGAATGAGATTTATTACAAATTTCGAATATATATATATAGGTGAACTTGAAAAAACGAAAGAAAAGTTGTTGATAAATGACGTGTCGACATCGCGCGCACGCAAAAAAAGTGAGTGCGCGTGTGGCTGACATTAATTTTGTTGCGTTGAAAGAAGATCAATTCTAATAAAGTTCGAATCGAGTTTCAAAGAAGAAATTGCGCCTGCAGAAAACGTTATTTCGGATCCGCACAAAACTCATCCTCTGCCCATAAAAAAAATGCAATTTCATTTAAAAACTGAACCCTCAGTTTTAAAACGATGTTTTTTTTTAAGTTCGAAGTGAGTTTAAAAAAATTAACTCCGCAGCTCCAGAAATCGATATACGTCTCTCGATCGAGCATTTCGGCTGCCTCGCTGTCGAATTTAAATTGAATTTAAATTTAAGTCGAATTTAAATTAAATTTCAATTTAAGTCGAATTTAAATTAAATTTCAATTTACGTCGAATTCAAATGTAAGCTGGATCTAAATCGAAATTAAATTTATGCCAAAATTAAATCGTATTCGAATTCAAGTCGAATTCAAATGGAAATTAAATTCAAGGCGTATTCAAATCAAATTTAAATCTAAGTTGAATGCAAAGAGAAGGTAAATTGGAGTTTGATTTAAATCGAATTTAAATGCAAGTCTGATTGAAATCGAATTCAAATTCAAGTCTGATTTAAATCGAATTTAAATTGAAGTCTGATTTGAATCGAATTTAAATTGAAGTCAAACTTAAATCAAATATAAATTTAAGTTGAATATGAAGCGAATTCGAGTGTAGGCGCGACGGTAAGGCAGAAATCGCAGGACACTTTAACTCGAGGAGCACTGACATTTCGGTGAGAAAGTGCATCTCCACGGGTGCGAAGAGTCTTGGTGCAGAGATGCTTTGACTCATCCGCAGCAATAAAGAGAAAACGTGTGGTGTGATTGCATTGCACTTTTAAAAGCGTTCGTGTGCGTGATATATACATAGATACGTATGTATATATATATATCTATATCTGACGGTATGTGGTAAATTGATCGAAATACGATATTTCACGCATGGGGTATCGAGTGCACCCACTCCCCCTTAAGTCCTCTCTTCTTTCTCTCTCTCTCTCTCTCTCTCTCTCGCTCTCTCTTTCCCTTGCAGTCGCTCTCTCTATACATATCATTTTCTGATCAGGGAATTGCTCGCGTATCAAACACCCGTACCATTTCGACATTTCTTCGATCACGTATACATAAAAAAGAAAGTGGAGAGAATGAGAGAGAGAGAGAGAGAGAGAGAGAGAGAGGGAGAGAGAGAGCGTTTGAAAGGGGATGAGGACGAGAAAACGAAATCGGAGTGACTTGAGATAGCACGATTCGCGTCGCCTGGCTATGTACCTGTTCGTATCAATGCTACACCGTACTGAATAAAAGCGAGAGAGAGTGTATGTGTGTGTGTGTGTGTGTGTGAGAGAGAGAGAGAGAGAGAGAGAGAGAGAGAGAGAGAGAGAGAGGACCCAAAGATCGAAAAGCAAGAGCGCGATGAATGGCAGACAATTGTGCTGGGTGATGCCTGCAAGGAATCGAAGCCTCCAAGAGTTTGATCGTCTTTCCCTCCCACTTGCTTCCTTCCTCTCCCTCACTCTATTTTTTTCTCGCGCTCGCACTTTCACGACTGCGATTGTCCGTCGACCCCGAGCGATAATTGCGTGCACCAGAAAAAAAAAAACAAAAAAAAAACAAGAGAAATACTTCAACAGTGTAATTACGACACGGCAAGAACACCTCAATCGCGATCGAAATGAAAAATAACGGAGCGCAGGGAGATCTCTTGTGATATACGCGATGAGTACAAATTGAAGTGACGACCAGGAGTCAAAGGAGAACAGTCTTGTCCTCGAACTTATTCTTATTTGTACTTGCAGTGTTTTCGTTATTGTCCGAAAAACAAATCAACATTCAAGGATGAAATGGCCTAGAAGAGCTTTTAAAGTAAGCTCTAAATGGTAGTTGGCATACGTACGATATAAAAAAAATATTAGTTTTTTTTTAACAATGATTAAACATTAGAGTGTTTGCCACCTAAGAAAATATGATTTTTAATGGTTTTTCAAGTCCACTTCGAACAAAAATATAGAGTATTTTTATGATGAGTAGTGTTTGCCAGAAATAATTGAGCAGTCTGGAAAACAATTATCAAATTTTCGTTCTGGGTACACAACAATGAAGATAAATATAGAATACGAAACACTCCGGAAAAACTTATTGTGCATTCTATTATAAAGAAAAAAAAAATTGAATATACATTTTAAAGTGGATAAGAGAGATTCAATTCCATTTACAAAAAAAGTTTTTTTAGGAATATTCGTATTCGGTTTTGATTTTTTTCTCGAAGGTTCAATTTTTTTTTATGAATACCACTCGACACAAAAATATATTTTTTTCCGAAGGGGTCTCGAAAAACCAAGGCCTTTAAAAAACACATGGCATAAGTATAACAGTTGGTTTAAATTTATTATATAAATTAAAATGATAAATTATTATAAATAACAATTATAAGTAACAATTGTTATAATTCGTAGACATTTGTCTAATTTGAGATGACGTACCAAACAACAGAATTTAATTTTCATGACGTTTTACTAACACAACTGACTAAAAATACTCAATAATGGCTCGTTTTCAATGTAACGATTTGAATGTCAAGAGATTCTTAATAGATACACTCATTTTATATTGTAGAAATCTATAAAGTTTACCCAGGTGTATCTTCTGCCCCCCCCCCCCGACGGTCCCTCTCATTCCCTTGCTCTCGGTCTTGGCTTGTGCGGACACAGGGGGTAAACGGCCCGTTCGAAGGTTTACGCTTGTTTAAACTGTACCGGAGCGCTGACCACACGACTGAGTAGGGCTCATTGAGAAAATTGTGGGTCTGTTTGCACTGTCAGACCCCCGCGTTCGGGACTGCTTTCATTCGGTTACATCTCCAAGACGGACAGCCTATACTTGAAGAGTTTATGCGGGCATACACGTACGCGTAGAGCCACGTGATTGTGTGTACGGAGAGTTTGTTGCTCGCGGGACGCGAAATCACTCTATCAGACGATGTGGATGCTGGGGACGGGCGCTGATCGAGGGGTCCAAGCAAAGAACGAGGACGCGCACTTTGCGATATTTTAAACGCCCGGATCACCATAATCTCGAACTTGCTAGCTTGAACAAAATCACACGAAGTTCCACAAAATTGGGCATTTTTTTTTTTTTACACTTCTTCAATGTTGATCCTAGGATTTTACGATTTTTCCATTCCCTTTGCATCACCAAATTCAGCCTGTTGCAAAAATTCTTAAATTGAAGTTATTAAATTTCGAAATTTGAACTTGTCAAATGTACATCCAGCCTCAAATTTCCAGGTTAATTTTGTTTTTTTTTTAACACCCGTGCAAAAATTTGTTGAGGATTTCCCCGATCGAACCACACCCCTATTGGGATTTCCCGATTGAGGCCTTAGGCCACTCTAGAGGCCAAAAAAATGGGCATATTTTGTGATTTCTTTTTCAGCGAAACCATAAAATAAATCGGAATTACAAAATAGGGGTTTTATTATACACGTAATTGACTATACAAAATTATTTTTCCACAGCGATACATGTCAAAATGGCGACTGTGCAGCATTTTTTCGATGATGCCTTCATTTCTCGAAGGTCAACAGCCGGACCGACAGCTCCTATAATTTTTGAGCTATGATGAGACACTAAAGTTTTTTTTGATTATATATAAGAATAGCTATAGTAGTACGTAGCATTTTTTTGATATATTGTTTTTCGTTAAAATGGCGCATTTCTAAAACAAAAAGTATAAAATGCTATGAGAAAATCGTCAGAAAATTGTTTATAAAAAAGGAACTATGCAATATAATAAAAAAAATCCTAAGTAGTGCCTCAGAAAATGTAATTCTAAATATACGGTTAAAATTTCAAGTGAATCGGTTGAAATTTGTTTGACTTATGAGTCCGGCCGACTTGAAAAATGTAGTTTTGAGATAAACGCGTTTAAAGTTAGTAGAAAGTCACGACATGAATGAAGAGGGGTTGCGCTAGAATTCGAAAATCGAGTACTTAGAGATTTTTCACACTCATAATCTTTTGGAATATAATTTTATAGGTACTAAGGTACATTTTTAACAAAAAAAAATCGATTTTTGAAAAATCCTAGAGTGGCCTAAGGCCTTAAGGTTGTTTGAATGTTTTTTTATTTGAAATTCTCAACTGGAGTTCGTTGGATCTCTCCAAAAAAATATCCTTCCATGATCTTGTGTACAAGTTTGTTGGAGAACCCGAAGATGCATCCACATCTCTATAGGGACTTTTTTGGCACACAACACATTGAGAGTTCTCATTGAGATCCAATCGGATTCCGCGCTGTTCCCCGATGAACGCTGTTAGAGAATTTTTCCCACGTTCGATTCGAAAATATGTGAAAAGTCACGAGAAAAAAGTTGGCGTGTTGAAATATAGCCTGCACGCTTCGATATACTTTTTTACTCAATTTATACTTTTTTAACATAAGTTTTATACTTTTCCAGGATCTACACATTTTGTATACCTATATATTTCGCTCAGAAAATTCAACGTACAGAATGCGATGGGATCGATCAAGGATCGTAATGCTGTTGAAGTTTGCATCGTTGGAATGCAATGAAAGTTCTTTTTTACTTTCGTTATTCTCCATTTTTATTGTTATCCAAAAGTTTTTTCCATAGATTTGGGTTGTACGTTTTTGAGGAAAATCATTCAAAAAATTTCCCGTAGACTTGAACAGTCAAAAAAAAATAGGCATTATTTTCGTTGCGTTCCAACGATCTAAACTTCAATATCACGAATCGTATAGGATTCTGTTCGATAACGTGAAAAGTCACAAAACTTTGCGTGTTGAAACATAACCTGCGCGCTTCGATATACTTTTTTTTGGCGATTTATACTTTATTAACGTAAGTTTTATATTTTTCCAAGATCCACTCGTTTTGTATATTTATATATATTTTGTTTAGAAAATTCAACATACAGAATGCAATGACATCCATCAAGAATCGTATCGGATTGGGTTCGATGATATGAGAATCCTTTAGGATTCAAAGTGGATTCGTACATTATTTCTTAAAGACTCTCGTTCTCAAAATCAGTGTTTTTCTCAAGTGATCGTATTCCTAAAATCTTAGAGATTCGAAAACAAAACAAAAATTCGGACGTTCGTACGGTAAGAGGGATCCTCAATATCAGAGGATCCAAGGAGTGAATGCATCGGCAAGAGTTCAAGCCGATTTTCGAATGATTCATGTTCCCAAGTGGTAAGACTCACCATGGTGAAATACGCGTCGATAAATTCTCGCCAAAAATCTTGATCAAATTCATTTTTCACGAATGGGATAAATTCTTGAAAAAAAAGCAAACAAACAAAAAAGCGACAATGACAATGACTCGAGTGCCATTTCGCAAATGTGTTGAGCATATATAGGCTGGTTGTAATGTGTTCCATGTGGAATTTCATGTGTGGGCATTCGTTCCGAGAAACTTGACTCCACGTTCACGATTCTAATCCCTCTCGACTTTATATACACAACTAACTGCGAATAATCTCTCGCGCGTATTATATCCTGGTGAGCGCATATCCCCATATCTCTCTCTCTCTCTCTCTCTCTCTCTCTCTTTCTCTCACTCAGTTACACATACATAAACGTACTTGTGTGTTTGTGATTTCTCTGTGTGCTTCTTTCGATCGTTTCGCCGTCTCTCGCTCTGCCGAGACTCCTGAGTGATTAATTAAGGAATAATGATAATAAATTCGTGTGCCACAAGAACCAGCAGAAGCGAGAGATATGAGAAAAAGATCGAGGTGGAAAGAGCGCGAGGAATGAGACGGAAATCTCGCGGGGATCGCGCTCTTGAGATCGCGAGAGAGTCTCTCTCTCTCTCTCTCTCTCTCTCTCTCTCTCTCTCTCTCTCTCTCTCTCTCTCTCTCTCTCTCTCTCTCTCTATCTCTTTTGCGCGATGAGCTTGACCGAAGCGTATTTTACACGTCAGTTATTTATCACCGCCGAATATAACGGCAGCGCGAGAGAAAGAGAGGAGTGAGATTAATAGAGGAATGTTGTACGACGCGTCCACCGAAGTGAATCAATCTCTTGCCATTTTCTCAGCTCCCACGCACAATTTTGTTCTCATCTCTGTCTGTGTGTATGCGTGTGTCGACTAAATCGCTTAAAAATTGAGTCTCGATGATATTTCGTTGTTTTTTTGTTCTCCTCAAACGACTAGCTCGATATTGTGAAAATACGAAGGAGGGAGCTCAAGGCTTTTCATCATTTTTATTCATTTAAGTTATATATTATTTATTATTTAGCCAATCCTGGTGCGTGAGCGGTCGGGGTTCGACTTTAGTGGTACTTCGAGTTAAGCAGCGTTGCGCATGACCGATACTCGGCTCAGCGAAGGGCCAATACCACTAAGACTTTGGTGTAGATACTTGGATTAAACGTCTGTGCACCAGAGAATCAGAAGAATATGAGGCGTTCTTTAGGGTAGGGAGGAGCATGTTGAGCAAGTTTGGAATTATCGTCCTGTAATTCTTTAACAGTCTGCCGTATAAAAATGAAACCTACTCTGGTCAATAGGAAATTTATCTGGGAAAAAAAGTCTGTAGACGAAATTCCTGTTATCCTTATTGTTTCACAGATAATCGCTCTCAAATGACTAAGGCCATATTTGCTCAACTTGCCCCGATAGTTGGGTAAGTTGAGCATGAGTATGAGGTAAGTTGAGCAAAGTAAGAATAGCATTAAAAAAATCAGACGTATGCAACATGATTTGGTACTATTCAGTAATAAACCAACAGTTGCTTGTTAATTAGTTAGGTTTTGAAACATTAACATTAATTGCAATGAACTTTGAAATATTTTTTCTCATACAATGGTAGAAGAAAATCTTTCAATCATGTTTTTTTTTACTTTTGGGTGCAAAAATAATGAAATGTCCCGTGTTACCGTCTCGTGCGCCGCATGGCAACGGGCAATGGCGTGATGTGTTCGCCTCCCCCATACTTCTCTTTCCGCTATTTGATGCAACCGCGTGCGGTGCTTAGTTTTCCAGATATTTCGATTGCCCAACTTACCCGACTGCTCAACATGCCTCTCCCTACCCTACTAAATAAATAAAGATTTAGTACCAACGATAAATGTTTTTCGCACAAAACACAGTTATTGCGCTGGGTTTAAAGTCCGATTTCATCTTTATTTGTTGTCTTTCCATTATGGCTTTCTCCCTTTCAATCTTTCGGTCGCCCTTAACCCTTTCCTATTGGGAATATTCCTCGACACGAGCTATTTATAGATGCTTATTACTTTATTGCACTCGACTCGAGGATCGCTTCTCCTCTTCTTATTCTATTCCTCTTCTCCTCTCTCTCTCTCTCTCTCTCTCTCTCTCTCTCTCTCTCTCTCTCTCTCTCTCTCTATCTCTCTATCTCTCTCTCCCTCTCTCACTGCACTGTTACGCTATTACACACGCCCACGTATATATATTCAACGAGCCAAGCTGATGCACAGCTTCTTTTTCAACTGTTTCGCGGATGCAGATGTTTCTCGTTCGCTTTAGCGCTACTTTTATTTGCACACATATACATATAAATATGCACGTGTTCATACTTGGAACAACCGTTTGTTTGCACGCTTCCAATTTCCACACTAACCACAAGGCAATTTTGATTCTCATTGTCAAATCTATTTTTTTTTTTTAATTTAATCGACCTTTTTTTAATATACAAACCCGACTAGAAATTTTCATAGGGACAACCCTATACGGCATAAGGACCTTTTCAGGTGAACCCTAAATAGGGAATGCCTCTCAAGGTCCTGATAAAGATAGAATTGGGACAACCCTGCGATGGGAAGTACCGATAACGTCCTTATAACGTTTTAACAGGGTTATCCCATCTGGGGTTTGGATAAGGTAATGATGTAAGGTCCCAACAATGTTTATTTAGGGGTTACCATATGAGTCATAGGTGAACATATAAACCTTATACTTCGCAATAATAAATAGATATACAAATATATTTTTGATAGATACTGCAATAATAAGTGGATCTTATGAGATTTTTTTTTTCATTGTAGAACTTTTCTTATTTTTTTATTCGGAATTTTTTTCATTTTTATTCGGAACTTAATGTTTCATTTTATTTTGTTGTGCGGTATTTTGTTTTAAAAGTAAACAATACCTTAAAATTTTATCTTACCTATCTGTGGATTGGAGGAGGTGGGGATGAAAACTTGAAACGGCATATATATAGAGGAAGAGAGAGAATCGGTGTACGCATAAAATGTTGAGAGCCAGGCAAAGCAAAGAATTAACTCGATTACGAGTAAGAAAACATCGTGCCCTTCGCGGTTTATCAGCAAAAAACAATCGCTTATCAATTGAAACGTCTAATTGGGAGACTGAAGAACAGTCGAATGATGAAAGACCGGAAGATTTTGGGGCTAGGTACAGTGACAATGATTTTGAGGTTAGGCACAGTGACAGTGATTTTGAGGTTAGGCACAGTGACAATGAACAAACCGAAGAACAGCCAAGAGAGGAATTTAATCGTGTAGTAGTGGAAAATAGTGATGAAGATAATTTTTTCGACGATGATAATGTTGGGCATCATGAAGATGATAACGATGAAGAAGCAGCGAGTGAAAATGGAGAATTCGACACACTCGAAAATATCAAAAAATGGGCTCTGCGAACCCCAGCAATCCCCCACTCGCGCTTACAACTGTTGCTCAATATTTTAAGAAAACAGGACTATCCGAATTTACCGAAGAGTGTAAAAACATTCCTAGGTACGAATAAAACGAACCGCGTCATCGAACAACTCGGCGTCGACGGAAGGGGTGAATTTGTATATTTTGACATCAGAAAAAATCTTATAAAGTGCGTGAACACGACTCTACATGCAACAAATTTTCATAACGTTCTAAAAAATTCCCAACCCAAATCCATGCAACGTTACTGATTTCAGTGGGTTAATGGTAGGACCGGTTAGGGTAGCCCGATAAGAACCCAACAAAAAATTGGGCTTACCCGAGGCAAAACCTGACAGAACCCAAAGAAAACCCTAGAAGATCGTTACACACCCTATAAGAACCTGATAGGGAAGCCCGATAATGACCCAACAAGGAATTGGGTTGACCCAGCAATGAACTGTACAAAAACCCAACGTCAATTTCTATTCGGGAATCAGACAGCGACGTAATTTTCAAATCTGATCATGAAATTTCATAAATTATATATAAATATACGCAAACGATTCTCGACAGTGTATGATGCACAAGTATAAAGTTGAAATGGTAAGCCTGTGTTTGCGTGGACGATGATCAACCAGAAAAACACGATTGCCCGGGAGCAGGTGTTCTGCGCAATATCCCCAGTCACCATCACCGACTAATTAATTCGTTACGAGACCCCTATGAATAACGTTTACGAACATAATGCGTATTACGATATACCATACACATACGCCCACACGCACTCGTACACAAGTGTGCGGTCCTCGATGTATCAACACGATTTCAGCGTTCTTAAGGTAGTAGTCTCGCCAAAGCGTTTTACTATAATTTTTTTTTATTTCGAGGACTCATTCAGGACACTATTAAATGATTACCTGCAAAATTTCAAAAGGATTCACCGTTCCGTTTTCGAGATATTGGCCATAAAAGATTTCATGGTTTTACATGTGTTCTTATGGGGAGCAGTGGAAAATTTCACATTTCACGTAATAAGTTCGACACTTTTCTACAGATTTTCTTTTTTTTTATTCTCTAATACAGAGGAACATATGACGAAGTGGGTAAAAAAAAATCATGAATTTTTACCGTCTAGTTTTAGAGATATAGCGATTTAAATTAAGCGATGTCTAGCGACGCTCTAGCGCCACGAAGTGACTGGTGCAGACTAGAACTAGATTACAGTACTGTGTGCATATGCCTATACGCAGAGTATATACGTATTAGTAGCCGGAATGGATAGTCTGATACAAAAGTGAGGGTTAGGTAAACATTATATTATATTAGGCGTTTTCATAGTTACTTTATAAGTTTGAACATCCCGATAAGATTTACAACCTACATTATACCCAACGATGAATTTAAAATTTCAAATAAATCTTGCAGATTTAAACATTTTTAGATATTCTCGGAAAAGTTGCGGTTACAAAAATTCTTCTGCTAGTCTCATTTTTCTAAGGGCAATTCGTAAAAACCCGCAAGGATATACGTTGAACCTCAAAAAATAAATGAATAAAAAAAAATATATATATACACTAGTGTAATTAATTCTGGACACTTTTAATAGAAATTATCTTTTTTTTTTATATTTACGCAGAAAATGTACATTCTGCTACGCCGAAACGATACTGTAATGTTTTTATTTCAATATACGATGTTTCTACTTAACATTTGTACATGATTAAGTTTGTACACGTTTTAATATTTTTAATAAAAAATATTACAAAGTACGAAATATCACAAATTTTTTTAATGTCCAGAATTAATTCCACTAGTGCATATTCTAATATAAAAATAATAAAGAATAAGATAGATATAATAATAATTAATAACCAAGAACAAAAAATATATATATTGGGTGTTTCGATAAAGTGCCCAATTCTACCACTACATTCCTGTATATTCAATATTGGTACACCGAAGTTCGTATTTTTTTTTGTATCGGCGCACAGAAGGATTAAAAAATGCAGTTTGACAAATTGAAATTCCATTTATGCGTATATATATGTGTATTTAGGGACACCCACACATATATATATATATATATTATTTAGCACGACGATCGTGAACGTCTCCGGAGCTTATAACGTTCGACAATAATTAGCGTCGCGTACGACGTGGAGGACAGGTGAAGAATGAGCGTCACGCCTACCTCGCCATAGGTTGCACGCGAATCTCGCATCGTACGTAGCCTCCTCTCATTTCTTTTTAATTCATCAACTTCTTTCCTTATTCTCCCAATGTCTCCCCCCCCCCTCTCTCTCTCTCCCTCTCTCTCTCTCTCTCTCTTTCTCTCTCTATCTGTTTTTCACTCTTCCCTTATTTCGCGCGTACGTATTTTTTGGTACTCACGAGAGAACACCGGTTCCGTTTCGCCGATCCTGGCACTCGTTTATTTGCCCGGCCAGTTACCGAACTCGTTCGAACTTTGAATCGTCACTCCAGAAACCGAACGTATTTATATTCGTACATATATATGAGGTATTCCAGCCGAAGTGTGTAAACCCGTGACCCTGACCCTCTCGGATTTCTTTGATTTTTTTTCATATGATCGCATTGAGTCTAAAATACACCCTCATAATTTTTTTAGATTTTTCCAAACATCCCTCATTTCAAAAAAAAATTTAAAAAAAAAACGCCATTTTTTTTCAAATCTAAAAAAATTCTGAAAAAACCGTGATAATATATAAAAATTTTCAAACTATCAGCCGTAGTGGGCAGATTTTTTTTTCTGTGTTTTACACGCTATTAACGTTCTCCAAATTGCAAAAAAATCTCAAATAGCTCACCTTGAGCAGATACTGAATTATTTTGGTACTCAAATTAATTTCGTTGATGATTTTCGAATAATGAAATAGGAATTACCGACAAGTAGAATTATTTATACCTATTTTGAAAAAACATATTAAGAACCCCAGACGCTATATCATGTTGTGGAACATTATTCAGGCAATACGAAGGCATTATTCTCATTTTAAGGTTTATAATTCGTATTGCATTATTCGAAAATCATCAACGAAATTAATTTGAGTACCAAAATAATTCAGTATCTGCTCAAGGTGAGCTATTTGAGATTTTTTTGGAATTTTGAGAACGTTAATAGCTTGTAAAACACAGAAAAAAAATCTGCCCACTACGGGTGATAGCTTGAACATTTTTATATATTATCACGGTTTTAAAAAAAAAACGCCAAAAATGGCGTTTTTTTTTAAATTTTTTTTTGAAATGAGGGATGTTTGGAAAGAACTAAAAAAATTATGAGGGTGTATTTTAGACTCAATGCGATCATATGAAAAAAAATCAAAGAAATCCGAGAGGGTCAGGGTCACGGGTTTACACACTTGGGCTGGAATACCTCATATATATGTGTATATATATAATATATATATATATACGAATAAAAACTTTTGTTTTTTTTCGTATATATCTCGTTGAAGTGAAGAATAAGAAAGTTTAAGACAAATTAGCGAGAGCGCACCTGCCTCGTAACACAAAGATAAACGCATCATTGTCGAAGGCTTTGCCATTCAGGGACTTCGCTTGAATAAACGAGCGAGGCAATACCGAGTTGAAATTTGCAGTGGAGAGGAAATTGATATACGTGCGATCAAATTTAAAGAGCGATTGAAACTTCTTAGTCCAAGGGTTTGATTTTGTCAAATGTCAGAATAATAAGATTCTCTTTGTTTCGGTATTTTTTTTTTCTGAACAGACGATGTTCTGTTTTCTCGTCCGTAATTTTGAACTTTATCGCGGAGAATGTATTCTTTTTTTTTTAGCAATTCATTTTGTAAATCCATGCCCGACGTCCTCAAAAATCATTTATTATTACTTTCATAATACATTATTTTTATTTCTATGATATACTTTCGTAATAAATTATTTTCTATCTATACTCATTTATTTTACATTCTTTATATTTTAATTTTTTCTTTATTATTATTTTTTTATAATACTACTTTCGTGATTACTTTGTAGCAAACGTCAACAATGAAAAAAAAAAATTAATCTCCGTCGAGCGAATCAAAAAAATAAAGAACTTTCATCGAAGTTTGGGCCGTGTAAAAATTTCGTCAATATTATTTTTAAATACACCAGAGAGGGACATTTTTCCAAACTTAGAGGGTTTGGTCTACGGTAATATTAGAGGTGAGCTATCCACGCTTCAATTTAATGATCGATATGGAAATACGTGTAGGGTAGATTACGTAAGACGCCGTAGCCTGACGTGCCCTGTACACTTGGCCGTATATTGTAAGGAAATTTCGTAACACGTACATTCTTCTCTTGGCCGAGTACAGTGGAAGGAATTCGCTAATAAAAATGTTTCGTGCACGATGCGAATTGGCTGAAGTTTTAGTATGCATATTGACCGCACGGGGAATAAAGAAATCTGTGAGAAATGATATACAGAGGAAAATACTTTCCGCTGGGTGTCAAAATTACTGTAATGAATTATTGCTGCAGGCACACATCAAAAGAAAAGGCACGGATAATGAAGCCGGCAATGCATCAAATTCGTATTTCACTGCGTGGAGATTTATCGATCGTAAAACTTTAATTATCTCGTAAAAATAATCGTAAGCTGTGCCAACAAAGTCTTTCGGTTGATTCGAAACACTTGCGGATTGTTTCATTGAAAGAATAAACAAATTTTTCCATCATCATTTCAAAATACAAATTAGCTTCATCGTTGATGAAGCTAATTTAAAGTTAAGGCTAATGAAGCTAGTTTAAAGTTAAAGCTAATTTTAGGTTGAATAAATTGATTCATAATATTCCCTCGTTAGTAAAGCTGATTTAAAGTGTAATTATTAACTAATTTATAATTAAAGCTGATTTAATGTTGTTAATTCATTAATTTGCAATATACTGTTGTTTACAAAGCCGGTAATCCGTTATTATTGTAATAAAGCTGAATAAAAAGACTCAGTTGAATAAAAGTAATATAACGAAGCAAATACTCTCTCGATGTCCTATTTAATGGGGTTCGATGAAAAACAAGGGCTAAAGTCAGCTTCACCCTTGGTGAGCCAACCCTACGAAAAAAAAATGTACATTTATTATACGCGCGACCATGTTTGTCCTGCGAGGGCCAATGGCTCGGTGAATTGCAGTCGCACCGCCTTCTTTATTGACGTTCATTATGTCCTCGATATTCGTGTATGTTCCTAATTAAGATTCTTATACCAAAGGGTTCGCGAACGAAATACTTCCGTCACAAAGATCTAAAAGATCTCGTATGTTTCACGCGTACACTTTGTATAAAGCGCAGGGGGGAGGGGGCGAGATACACGGTGCGATCGACGTGAGCTAATCGATGTTGGATTTTTATCAGAAGCTCATTAAAGCTAATAATGTGGATTTATTATAATCTCCCTCTTTTTCTCTCTCCCATTCTTTCTCCGCCTCTGTCCACAGGAGTGAACAAGAAGTATAGATCAAGGGCGGGACTCAATTGATCTTTTAACGTATGTCTCGAATTATTACCCCACATTCGCGTCAGTCTACAAACTTCGTCGATATCTGTTGAACACGCTCGCCAATATTTCCAACGAGATTGGAACGTGAAGTACCGGGTTTTAATAATTGTATAATTGTTTTGTATTAGATGAAAGTCCCATTTGGAAGGCATTACCAAAGAAAACAACACGTTGAAGAAACGTTCAACCGTATATTTGTTACGTATATCCTTACGGCGCTTCGTCCATCCGGGGAGGAGATTTACAAGATTATTCAATTTTATCTAATATTGCGAACGAGAGAAAGAGAGACAGAGAGGGAGAGAGAGAAAGAGAGAGAGAGAGAGAGTTACTCACGATTCTATTAATGATTGGACCCAACGATAACGATTTGAACTCATGTGTTTCAATATATATATATCAATGTGTTTATCGGTATCGTATAAAACAATAAATGCCGCTTCGTGCTTCCGTGCAGTTATGTGCTCATTATATCTAATACGATCATTGTTTCCGAGATAAAACTTGTCGACGAGAGAGACAGAGACAGAAAATGAGAGAGAGAAAAAGAGGGAGAAAAATGTGTTTTTCTCCCTCTTTTTCCATGTGCCAGCCGGTGCACGGCTGGGTGGTCACCCCTCCGAGTATCGGCCATGCACAATGCAGCAACTCGAAGGAGCGCCGGAACCGAACCTCGACCGCCCATCCAACATTGTATGTTATCTATTTAATTATATATTTAATTTAACTATATATATAATTATTTATAAAAATTCCAACCCTTGCTGAGTATTCTTGACCTATGTATATGCAAAAAATGTTTTCCTATATATATATATATATAATAACGTAACCCTTTCAAGACTTTTACTCCCATTTTATTACTTTTCAACGCTGGGTTCGGCTTGATGGGGCACGCACAAAATAAAATTATACTCCATAAATGCTTTGGTCTAATAGGGAGTTACTCTCGCCAACCACCTTAGCATCGGTCGCATGAGTAGGTCCCCAATTGGTCCCTATTTCCCAAATGATTAAATACGCCAATTATTTATTTTACGGCCTCTATTTGGTGCTTAACTTAATTAAAAACTTTAACCTACATTTAATTATTTTATAACGCACTGGACACTTAACAGTATGATTTAATATAATCTTAACGAATCGACGGCTTAGCTCTGAGTGTCGGTCTTTTGTTAAGTTTTAATTCTTCTCGTCGTTAACCGATTCATTTATGGAGGGGACTATTGTCGTTCAAATTTGACAGGTGGTTAATCCACCAGCGAGAGACAAGAGCCGAGGCTAGTAGAGTTGAAATAATGAGATTCGTTACGATATATACATATTCCTTATAATATATACATATTTAACCTTCCGTTAACACACTGAATAATTTTAACCCGGAAGAATTTCAAATAAAATGTTTACCTTTCCAAAATTGAACATTTTCATTAACTTTTTTATAACAATTTGATTTTATGTTTTCCGAATTTCAATTAAACAGCCATAATTAAGAAGTCTTAAAAGTGTATTCCTGATAAAAATAAATAAAAACCTACCGAAGGCTGTTAATGGCAGATAAATGAACAACCATCTGGGTGAAATTGACCCGAGATGTCAAAATCGTGGCCAGAGATAAGTTCCCCAACGGAAGGTTAATTATATATTTATTTATAAAAATACCAATTCCTGCAAAATATTCTTAGTCCATGTATATTGACAAAATCTTTTCCTGATACTCAATATATGCATAGCAGAAAATAAATGATGAGTGGAATTGCCAGCAGTATTCCTGACAAGCGATATTATCATTGGGAATATTCGAGTATACATGACCCAGCGACGAAAGTTACCATATAAATCGAGCACGTAATTTGATCTACATACGAAAATGGCAACTATGATAATAAACGGGTATTGGCCGAAACGCCGCAAATATCATGCAAAAGAACGAATTGAACGTTTCGACGTTCGTTTTTACATCCCCCGTTGACTTTCGACGTTCAAATTTTACCTCGCTCGCAGTTTGACTCCATATCGATGTTTCTTTTCCGGATCGATACCGCTCTGCATGTTTTTTTTTTTACGTTACTTCGAACAATTCGCGAACACACACACACACACATGGACACATACAGAGAGAAGAGCGAGACACGATACACGTGTTGTTCGCGATGGTTAGGAGCAATAAAATATTTCAGTGCTTTTGTCTGTGCGATCACGCGAACGAACCAAGAAAGCGGAAAAAAAGAGAAAGAACAAATAAAATGGGTCGACGGGTTGTGAGACGTTTTTCTTCATCGACATGGAACTATGAACGATTCATCCGAGGTAAAAACTATTTTTGCAGGATCCCGACCTTGTCAGGGCACGGACGGGTTTTAAGGAATTACGTCATGGCTCTCTCTCTCTCCCCTTGGTTCATTGCTTACCGCAGGTTTTCGATTCTCCAATATTCTGCTCCTGCATAAAGCTATTTCGAAAACTCTTGGAGTAAACTTTTCCAAAGTGACTAATCGCCACATGAAGTACTTTGGTATCGAATGATAAACGCGTGATCGAATAAGAAAAAGAAAGAAAAACCGTATAATTATTATCTAACTTTATTATCTTTAATTATTGTTAATCAATTATTTTTATTTAATCTTTTTTAATTATCTTTAATTTAAATTATCTTATTTTATTATTCACTTTATTATTATTATTATTATTATTATTATTATTACTTCTATGTTATACTTATATGTTAAATATTTACATATTATTTATGCACTTCGTTATATATATATATATATATATTGTTTTATTTTTCCTGCGTTCGAACGTGAACCCTTGCGGATTTTTACGTATTACCCTTCCCAATTTTAACCCTTTCTCACTATCCGCACTTCACTAATCTAATCGAAATTCCGTTGCGTCCACAGCCGTCTTAAGGAGGTTGGATCGGTCCAGTTGAGTCAAATAACGGTTTGTGCGTTTTTCTTTCAATAGACCTCAAAAAAAATGCATTCGAGGTATATATTTATTCCGTAGATGCTAAGTTTTCATTAAATATATAATTAAAGGAGAAAATTATGCATTTCCATACCTTGATTACCTGAAAAACAGTGTCGAAAATTAATTTGAAAAAGTACAACATTATTGATAATTATTATAAAAGAGTCGTAATCTTTTCTTAGATTAAAACGATTAAAAATATTAAAAAGATTAAAAGTTTAAAATGATTCGTAATCTTTTATCTAAACCTTGATGTTTCAATATTTAATGTATATAGTTTTCGATGAGCAAGACGGGGTTTTTAGTTTCTCAAATTGTCCTACGAAAAAATAAACTAAAATGCTTTAGCATTTTATTTTTTCGAAAATTTTTCTTGAACATTTTATTTTTCTTAAAAAAAAAAAAAAATGCTAAAGTATTTTATTTTTTTCGCAGGTTAATTTGAAAAATAGGCGGTACTTTTTTACCCACTGTATATTTTTTTAAATCTCGGATTGTGGGTAACACTCCAACCTCCTTGAGCTATCCTATACCGAGTTTGCCGAGGGTACGGGGAAACTGTGGAAAACCCGTACCGGTATAGACGACCCCCTATTTTTCTGAGTCTCTGGTACACAGACTTTTCATTCACGTATCTCCACCAAAGTATCAGAATTATTGGCTTTCCGTTCACTGGCTGATGAGAGGGTGGGTGCATGGCAAGCGGTACCCGCTCCGAGTATTGGCCAAGCACAACGCGGCTTAACTCGAAGTATACCGCCGGAGCCGAACCCCAACCGCACATCTACTAGTGTTGGTTCTTATATATATATAATATTGTTATTGGTTAAAATTATTTTTGATTATTTTGATTTTGAATTAATACGAATCATAAATTGGCAACGAGTGATTGTAGAAATTAATTTGAAGCCAAGCTCGAGAAGAATCCCCCTTGGCTTCGACCCAAAAAAACTTGAACTTTTTCTGTCGATAACTCGAAATTTTGAGAACTCTGTTAGAGCCAGGATGAAATAAAACTGAATGAATAGTGACAATGTGGAAATAATTCAAAAAGCGTCCTCCTATCAATGCAAATATTACGAGGACCATTTCATGGGGCGGAGAAATTTGATTCGACCTGAGAGAAATAAGTATGAAGATACTATTGGATACTTTATACTGCCATTTCCGGTTTTCGAAGGCGACTTCCGCCGGAGTTTGAACTGAGAATGAACTCTCTCACTCTCTCTTTCTCTCTCTCTCTCTCTCTCTCTCTCTCTCTCTCTCTCTCAATTTATACGCCCCTATCCCTCCCATAGGTCTCGGTTGGAAACTCGTGGCTCTCGAAATACTTGGTGAGAACCTCCACAGGACTCTATCGGTCCCTCCCTTTTGGACCCTTGGCAGGTCGGATAGGGCTGTAAATTCATTAAAACAACCCTTCGCCACTGTCCCTTATGCGAGGCAATTGAATTCTTGGCATACCAAAGTCGACTCACTTTGCGATTTCTCTTCGACCGAGGTGGCCGTGCAGAATCGATTCTGTCAGACTTTTCGTCGTCCTTTTAAGGATTAAAAAAAAAATCTTCGCAGTATCGACGAGGATTGAAGCTTTGAGTAAAAAAAAATTCACCGTTTACGAGCGAACATGTACGATTCAAAAATAGCAATATTTCCCAAACTATTTTCACGCCAGCTGAAGTCTGATACGAAAATTTCATCGACAATGCTCCGCGAAGTCTATTCATCTTTCTCACCGACAAGAAGCAAGAAATACACACAGCACTAAATGTTCAAGACTCCCTGTGACAAATTCGCCACGATGGAAAAATTCTGTAAAGGGCTCGCGCGCCCCCGCTGCGTCGATCAACGATTCTCGTAACCCTCCGCGCGAGGGGATGATTTTTTATTTCGTTTTTTTTTTTGCTTCGTACGCTCCTCCACTCGCGAACACTGTAATACGCGTTGCGAATTGATTTTCGAACGTCCGTGACGAGATTGGAACGAGTTTCACGCGACTGAACAATGTGAAGAGAGGTGGGGAATCTTTTGCCTCATAATCGAGAACGGTCGAAGCATTCTTTCGATTAATGCGATTTTTGGGCTGAATTGTTTATTTTTTCTCAAGTTTCCTCATCCACTTTTGTATGGATTGGTTGTATCGAGGACTATGCGAAAATAACTTTTTTTCATTTCGAATTATTCGCGATCCCCCCCGCACTGACAGAACAATTCTTTTGATATTAACTGGATGCGTCCATTTGACTTTTTTTAAATTCGCATAAACTAGATTTTTCGTGAAATAAATTTTTTCCTTTTGCATTCCATTATTAAAATTATTTATTTCAAATATATTTATTTATTCAAATCAAGATCTATTTAAGGCCTTAGGCCAGTCTAGAGGCCAAAAAAGGGCATATTTTGTGTTTTTTTTTTCAGCGAAACCATACAATAAATCGGAATTACAAAATAGGGGTTTTATTATACACGTAATTGACTATACAAAATTGTTTTTTCACAGCGATACATGTCAAAATAGCGACTGTGCAGCATTTTTCCGATGACGTCTTTATTTCTGGAAGATCAACGGCCGGACCAACAGCTCCTATAATTTTTGAGTTATGATGAGACAATAAAGGTTTTTCGATTTTATATAAGAATAGCTATAGTAGTACGTAGGATTTTTTTGATATATTGTTTTTCGTCAAAATGGCGCATTTCCAAAACAAAAAGTATACAATGCCATGAGAAAATCGTCAGAAAATTGTTTATAAAAAAAGGAACTATGCAATATAATAAAAAAATCCTACGTAGTGCCTCAGAAAATGTAATTCTAAATATACAGTAAAAATTTCAAGTGAATCGGTTGAAATTTGTTCGCGTTATGAGTCCGACCGACTTGAAAAATGTAGTTTTGAGATAAACGCGTTTAAAGATAGTATAAAGTCATGACATGAATCAAGAGAGGTTGCGCTAGAATTCGAAAATCGAGTACTTAGAGATTTTTCACACCCATAATCTTTTGGAATATAATGTTATAGGTACTAAGGTATATTTTTAACAAAAAAATCGATTTTTGGAAAATTCTAGAGTGGCCTAAGGCCTTAATATCGTCTAATAACTAAATATTTTATTTTTTCCTAATAAATCTGTGATTTGGTGTCATCTGATAGTTTAAGACAAAGGAGACAGACGGAAAAATGGTACACGATACAGCCTCTCAAAAATCTCGCGGCTTTATTTTCATTAGAAGACTGTTGTAACGTTCTGCAGTTGAGGAAAAGGGTTAGTCTTTCTATACATAAATCGTCACGCCTGTCAATAAAAAGCATGACGATACCTTTCTTTTTTACTAAATAACAGCCTTGCTAGGGAAAAAAAAGAAAAATAATTTAACTTTTTTTCACCGTACTTTCAAATCATGAACCTATATATTCCTTTCTCGTATTCATGCGATATATGGTATTTTATCTTTATTTATTTAATTTGAATTTATTTAATATTTGAAAATAATAGCTTGCACAAATTTAAAAAAATTGAAACAAATAGGGTCATAGTAGGCTGTGAGACAAGGAACAACCCTATTTGATTTAAATAGATCCTATTTAAATTAAATTTTTTTTTGCAGTTCACCTTTTGCTCGCCTTGCGAATTAATTGCCAATTTTTCGCTTCCGGCTTGCGCAGAACCCTGCGCTCGTACGTTTTCCTCGTTTGCACACTCGCGGTATAGCTGGTGTTATTACTATGTTGAGGACACGCGTGCCACGAGGTGCTCTCTCATGCGACACCCGATCGCGATTAACACCCTCGCGGCCCAAGTAACAACGAGAAGCATCATTTCCTCTCTCTCTCTCTCTCTCTCTCTCTCTCTCTCTCTCTCTCTCTCTCTCTCTCGCTCTCTTTCTCTCTTGTGCTCGTATATCGAAGCTCGAGAAGCGATGTAACATAGTCAAGAAGACTAATAGGCCCCCCTTCTCCCTTACCACACAGGAGTGTTCTCTCTCTCTCTCTCTCTCCTCTCCTCTCCTCTCCTCTCCTCTCCTCTCCTCTTCTCTCCTCTCCTCTCCTCTCCTGAGAGTTTCGCCCACGTTTCCCTTGTTCAACGACGATTCGCGTCGATGTTAATAGCTCTGGCAATGTGCCTCACTCACGTTTATAACACGTATATGTATATATGCACGTATGAACACTCATATATTACGCGAAACATTTTCACTCGCCACTATATTGTTTGTTACGTGTAAAACGGTTACGAGGATAATATGCGGTTCACCACCTACGGGGAGAACGAGACCCGCTAGAGGATCTTTATTCCGCGTTTGCTGTGGGAAATATGTAATAGCCCGAAGAATTTTCGCTGCACCAAGATGAGTGTGGAAAGTCGAAATTTATTTCTGGCAAGACATCACGCTTTTCTTTTTTCTGTTGTTTTTTTTTCGAATTTATGAACGTACAAGACCGGTGGCAAAATCTATGTGCAAATACGATTGGGAGTTTTATATTAAAATTTCTATGATGGGTTTTAACAAATAAAAATATATTTAAAAATAAATGTTAAAATGCTCGAATGGATATCGAAATTCTCAAATAAATATCGAAATTCTTTAATGAATATCGAGATTTTCAAATAAAAATAATTTTTTAAGATAAATATCAAGATTCTTAAATATATATTTCAGAATTCTTAAATATATATCACAATTTTTAGACAAATATCGAAATTCTTAAATAAATATCAGAATTCTTGGATAAATATCAAAATTCTTGAATAAATATAAAAATTCCTAAATAAATATCGAAATTTTTAAATAAACATTAAAATCCTCAAATAAATAGCAAAATTCCTAAATAAATATCAAAATTCTTTCGAAAATATCAAGACTCCTAAATAAATATCAAAATTCCGAAATAGAAAAATTCCTAAATATATATCAAAATACCTAATTAAATTTTTCAGTTCTCGACTAAAAAGTGAAAATTCTTGAATAAAGACATAAAGGAATATTGAAGAACGAATCATTCGCAAAAAAAAAATTACATTACTCATCGACCAATACCATTTTCGTCGAAACAAAATAATAAAATCCGAACAAAACGTTGTCGTGCAAGAATAAATTATTCGAATTTTTTCTCATCTCACGAGCAATAATTGCAAGGGCAACGAAAATCAGAACGCGAAAATTGTTCTTTTCATGCTGGCAGGCAACGAAATATTGTTGATGCTCCGTGAATGACGGTAACCGTTGAGATCGCCCCCCTATTCCTCGTGTTCCTTGTTAATCGTCGATCCTGTATACATGCATGTTCGTATTACGTCGGCGATGTACACGAGAAGAGAGGCACCTACCTAAAGGCACACACGTCGTTTACTCGTCCGTCCATTTATATTCGAAAGCATCGCACTCGAGCTCGTCTCTCATATGTGCACGTGCTCCACTCTCGCGAGATTCGAGCTCGGACGGCCCGGAGTACTAACAGTCGACGTACACGTACAGATAGGTATATATAAATATATAAAATAGAAGAATGAATGTGAACGAAACGAGACGAGGATGAGCCAGGGGCGTTTAAATGCTGGGAAATTCGAGGGAAAGCGGAGAAGAAAATACTCTAAAGAGAGAGAGAGAGAGAGAGAGAGAGAGGAAGGGTTAAAGGGAGTCTATAATTTATCTTGCGCACACGTTTACACGTCGTTAGTCACAAAAACGTTGATTCTAAACCCGGACATATTTTCAGGCTACTCTTGCGTTAACTTTCTGCTCTTATCAAAAATGCGAAAATTAAAAAAAAAACATTTAATTTACTGTATCAACTGCACAAAAATCTCTTGAGGTATTCCTTTCACGAACCTGAATATTCAACAAGTAACTGATTTTCATCTACAATTAAATAAGGATACATCCCAGTATACTGGTAAATTGCAAGCCAAGTTATTACTGAATTTTTAATAAACAAAATCACGACTTTAGAAATCATCTACTTTTTATGCGGCACTTTATGGAAATGACTGGCCACATTCCTACCTGATAATTTATATACTAAATAGTTCTAGATGGCTGATATAAACTGCTCCAAGCCTATCAAAATTCAGAAGATTCCGTAACGGCAATAAAAACAGAGGGTCACTGAATGTTTAAAGAAAGTATTAATGATAACATTTGGAAAAATGTGACTAGCAGAAGAATTTTCGGAACCGCAACTTTTCAGAGAACATGTAAAAATATATAATTCTACAAAATTTAAGCGATACTTTTCATTTCAGTTAATCGTTTTTACGAACTTTGATTAAGCGCCACTATAATCTACTAATGATTCAAAAGGGTCCTGACTTATGCGCCCACAAAATACGGCCCTCCGCGAAAAAAATATCTGAAACAAATTTACCATTGTACCGTTGAAATAAATTTACCATTGTACCATTGTATGTACATACACTGCAAAAAAAAAAATTTAATTTAAATAGGATCTATTAAAATCAAATAGGTCCTTGTCGCAAGGGTCAACTACGACCCTATTTGTTTCAAATGTTTTTTTTTATTTGTTCAAGCTATTCTTTTTAAATATTAAATATATGCAAATTAAATAAATAAAGATAAAACACGATATATCGCATGAATACGAGAAAATAATATAGGTGAATGACATAAAAGTGCGGTGAAAAAAAAGTTATATTATTTTTCTTTCTTTTCACTAACAAGGCTGTTATTTGACAAAAAAAGAAAGGTATCGTCGTGCCTTTTATTAAAAGACGCGACTATTTATGTATAGAAAGACTAGCCATTTTCCTCAACTGCAGAATGTTACAACAGTCTTCTAATGAAAACAAAGCTATGAGTTTTTCCGTCTGTCTCCTTTGTCTTATACTACCAGATGAAACCAAATCACAGATTTATTAGGAATGAATAAAATATTTAGTTATTATACGATATTAAATAGATCTTGATTTGAATAAATAAATATATTTAAAATAAATAATTTTAATAATGGAATGCAATAGGAAAAAATTTATTTCGCGAAACATCTAGTTAATTACAACAAAAAAAAACAAATAGCCGCATCTAGTCAATATCAATAGGATTTTTCTGTCAGGGTATTTTCTTAAAAATTCGATATATATTTTTTTTCAGAATATCCACGTATACGATCGTAGACGAATTTATCGTTGGCATTCGCCATCTAGATGATTACTAAATTGCGAGCGATACCGCTGTAGTCTGTACATGCGAGCCTACACGGAGAGAATTAAAAAGTAATTTTTGTCGTGAATTTCACGGTAAAAATTACCGTGATATATTTCAATGTGGTGACAAGTGAGAAAAGCATAATAATTCGTATGCGACAAGTTTTTTTTAACTCACTTTACAGAAAATTTCAAATACGTAGCTAAAATTTTACGCACGATAATTTTTACCGAGAGCACAATACATTTTCCTATAACACTCATTAAATTTTATAATAAATCATAAAATAACTGTTATAAAGACGCTACTTTTTTATAGACATTTTTGAAAGGCATAAAATAATAAAATGCACAGTAAAATTTCGCTGATATTATATATTTTTTAAATTTCAGTTTTGCGTATTTTGTTACACATCAAAATTTACTAGAAAATCTGGTAAAATTTTCTATCTGAAGAAGAAATTTTATTTTATTTTCGTGAAAATCTGTCTTTTACTCAGTAATAATAAGCGAAGTTTCAGGATTGTCATCTGGTTACCGTTACTGCACGGTAATTTTTAACATTTAATTCTCTCCGTGTACTCGTTTCGAATTAACGTGACCGGAAGTACGTCCACGGAGTTTCGTAAAGATACGTAATATCACGTATTTTTCTCGATAAAGGCTGTGCCTTCTTCGGTATTTAATTATTTCACGCGGATGAGAAAAGTATCTGGCAATGAAATGACGATCGGTGACTATCTCTCGTTTTCGATCGAAACGCCGCGATTAATTTCCTCGGCTAGCTATAACCGGAAAGGAAACTTGCGAGATAATCGATGCGGAAGCTCCTTCTGACATTGGACCCATTTAATATTCGCTTGTCGATAATCGTATGCAAAATACCCGCGAAACTCTCCGTGAAAAAAAAAAATCCTTAGTGCAGTGCCCCGTCGATGGGGAGAGCCTGTCCCCCTCCCGGTCGTTCTTTTCTTCCAATTTTTTTTCGACATCTTCCTGCTGTTTTACCTTAATTCCCGGGCCTGAGATAATTGCGAAACGCACGGCCGGCTCTCTCTCTCGCTCTCTCTCGTATTTTTTTGCTGTCCGTTTGCCTGCTGTTTCGAAATTTATCTTCCGGAAAAATCTCTCGCAACTGCGCGTTTCCGTACCTTTTGTCGCTGCCAATTTTCGACACGAACTCTTGATGCCACGGGTCTCACAAGCGCGTTGTTGAAAATCAACGTATACCGGCGTTTCTCGACATAATCAAAATTTTTATAATTCATCAGTGTATGATTTCTCGCCCGTCGCATTGGGAAAAGTGTCCATGTATCTGACAAATTATCGAACAGATACCGCGAAATAATTCCTTTTCAATTACCGAAGAACTCCATCTCTGGTTTGGTACTTTCATTTTTAGAACTTTTAACGCGCGGAGAATGAGTGCTATGCGATGGTCAAGTTCCCTTAACGAGACCGACCGATGCATCCCTAGGGAGCGACTGTCGGCTTCCGCGGCATCGGGAAACCATCAAACACGATAGTGAACGTGTATACGCATATATATATGGACGTGCGTAATGGGAAAAAATGATTTCAGAGACATAGGAGTTCGAGGACCATCCACATCGCAGCCTATCATCCCAATACAGAACATTGCGTAAACTCCAACATCTTCGTAATCACCTTTCAGATAGATGTAAGTATATCCACATAAAGGTGATATCAAAAACTCGTGTTTCTAAAATCATCTATGCGTTTGAGAAAATTTTGAAGGACCTTGCTCAAAACAGCCAGATGTGATGATGAAAGCCAATATTACGTGAATATGACAACTTCACAGTGGTTTTTTCACCCTAGATATAGATACGGAGTGTCCAAATGGCGTGTTTCACACCTGCGAGGAATATTCATTAAAAAATCTTATCTCCCATTGAATTTCCAAAAATTTAATTAACGATTCATACGGTCTCTGTCCCGTTCCAAATCCATTGTGATTTTCATCGCCCACTGGCACTACTCTTTTCTTATGTCAATTGTTTAGTCGCATCTCAACCTCCAGTCCCAAAATGGAAAAGACTAGACTGAAGGTAGACGCATTGCATCTGATATTAGAACAAAATCATTGATTCATATAGATCCAGACATAAAAATAATAATATCTGCGTAACGAACGAGTATTTAGATTTTACATTTGAAGGGTCCAGTGCAGAAATATTGTCATGGATAAAGTCCGATTCGGACTAGGATCCTGGTTTCTCAATCGGGATCCAGTCGGACATCGGATCGGATCCAGGAGCGAAATGTAACGCTCGCAAATCGGATTCCAGCCAGGATCATAATCCGGAATTATTAAGGACTCTAGTCAGAATCCAAATAGAAACATTGCATAGGAACCAGGCTAGAATCCCGAACTTCTAGAACAAGATCTAGTTCGATATCGAATCGGATCCCAGGGATGAATATAAAAATCACCAGGAGATATCGATCCGTGTCAGCTGGAGATGCTCAACGTTTTCTGAAATCATTTATTCAAGGATCTGAAAAAGATTAGGTAAAAATTCGTGCTACATTATGACTGTTAAAACTTATATATTTTAATAACAGAATTTCGAACAAAATTCTTTACATTTAATTTTAAAAAATTGTAAAAACAATATATAGACCTTGAAAGACTTATATTTCCTGGAGAGAAGTGATATAGGTTATTTATTCTAAGTAATTATATTTCAATTAAATGCAGATCGTTCGAACTAAGAAAATGTGTATTTAATTTACTAAGAAAATATATTTAATACATATTTGAAATACGTATTTCAAATTCTTGCCACCACGTCTCCGTCTTGTGCTACGTAGTGGGCGCCATTTGGATTCTGATGAGGATACCTCTTCTAGGGAATCCGTATCATATCCTGATCAGGATCTGATGGGGACTTAGGTATGTCAAAGAAATTTCCGCACGTGCATTGGCACGATTGACTTTCGCTAAAGAAACTATGTTGTGGAACCGATTGATTTTTGGACAGTCAATGCATCCTAAATTAATCTTTCGGCGATATAAACTTCAACCGTCCACAAGCATTTCGATATTGGCGAGGCAATTCCTTAAGAAGATTTTTCTCTTTCGTGAAACTTTTTTCATTGAAATAACGACGAATTCTCCCAAAGAAACCGGATTCTTCAATTTTTTTGGAAATTCAAATATGATGGTGCATAATTATTGTACAATGCTTTGGCATATACTGTCCAATATACATGTCAATATCTATATATAGATATGTGTGTGTGTGTGTCTATTGAAACGCATTGGTATAGAGCTGTGCTCGAAGACGATTACGACGACCATTCGCGGTGCGATTTCCAAGCTCGCAAGAGCGGCTTCTCTTGCACTATCGTCTTTTTCCCGTCGTCGGCGACTTCCACTCGAACTATTATATAGCTCTCGGAGCGCAAATTAATGTCTCTTTATTTCACCGCGAAAGTTCCGAAGCGCATTGAATCGGGGAGGCTGTGTGTGCGCGAGCGCGCGCGCGCGCACGGGCTCGGAGCGTGTGTGTCAAGACTCGGGTGAGATCCTGATCGTCGGCAGTCTTTTCTTTCGTCGAAACGATCACCGGATGATTTATCAAGCGACATATCGTTGGATATATTTGTACGTTCTTTCTTTTTATCCTAGGTATTTTAATGTTTTATTCTCTTCTTTATTTTTTTTTTTCGTCGTCAAATATTTATTTTTTGCCGGGTTGTCTGGCCCCGGTTAGATTCGTCACAGTGTTCTCCGCGTGATTGCCCATTTGTGTACGTATATAAATGGCTGTATCCTTTCCCAAGCACGAGGGATCGTTTAATAATAATTAATACCCGAGAGACTCACGGGGTCGCGGCTTCGGAACATTCATTGCGTATGGACATGTTGTTATGTATACGTGTATATATATATATATATATATATATATATATATATATATACAGTGGGTAAAAAAAGGATCTGCACACCTCGTGTTTTTCAAATTATCCTTCGAATTTTTTTTTTTTTAATTTTCGTTTTTTTTCCGAAATTTTTTTCGTACGTTTTATTTTTCTTCGAAAAAAAATGCTAAAGAATTTTTTTTTACAGCATAATTTGAAAAACACGTGGTGTGCAAATACTATTTTTTCCCACTATATATATATATATATACATACCAGGCATGTAAATATGAAACCAGAATTTTTGTTTAGAAAATACACGTTTATTGTATGAAAATGATAAAAGATATTTTGTTCGAAGTATTGTCCATTGCTAGCTATACATTTTTCCCACCTGTCTGGCAATTTGTGGATGCCACGCCAAAAAAACTGTTGCTCTTTTGAGGCAAACCAGTCATCGAGCCATTTTCGTACATTTTCGTAAGAAGTGAAGCGATGCTCAGCAAGTGCGTGTCTCATCGATGCAAATAAGTGGTAATCGGACGAAGCCAAGTCTGGTGAATAAGCTGCATGCGAAAGTATTTCCCAACTAAACGCCTCAATCGTTTCCTTGACCAGTTTTGCTGTGTATGATGGTGCATTGTCATGAAGCAAAATCACTTTGTGTTGCCTTTTTTTGATATTCTGGTCGTTTATCACGCAAAGCTTGATTCAAATCGATCATTTGTTGTCGGTAGCGTTCAGTACTAACAGTTTCGCCAGGTTTTAGCATCCAACAATGCTTGCAATTCGCTGTCTTCAAACTTTTTCGGTGGCCTCCCACGTTCTTCGTTACTCATGTCAAAAACGCCACTTTTGAATTTTTTAAACCACTCAAAGCACTGTGATTTACCAAGAGCATGCTCACCGTAAGCTTCGACAAGCATTCGATGCGATTCTGCAGCAGTTTTCTTCAAATGGTAACAGAAACTTAATGCTCTCCGCAAATCGTAATTTCCAGGCACAAAATTCGACATATTCAACGCTATAACAAGCTAGGTTGGGGTAGGAAACTTGTATTGTTGTGAGTTAAAAATCTTTGTCAGATGTCAACAAAGCAAATGGCGCCAATGACGCGACTTGACGGTAACTACATTGACAGCTAGGGCCATCTATGGGCACATTCCGGTTTCATATTTACAGACCTGGTATATATACAAGATGGCCTGAAAAGTGACATTCAAAAGAAAACCTAAAAGCGTCGACAAAAATGTTCTCTTTTCTGTATGTGCCCGTGTAGAAATTGTCGTGGGAATCCAATTGAATTCCCATACTTGTCCCCATTTCCTGATAGACACGCAATGGGTCATCGCATTGGATTCTTATACTAAAACGTCATGCTCGTACATTGGATTTTAATTGAGATTCCCACATTGGAATCCATATGATGTGGATTTCCACATCATTGAACAGAATTCGATATGATTCTTGATGGATCCCATCGCATTCTGTAGGTTGAATTTTCTAAACCAAATGTATAGATATGAAAAATGTGTGGATCTTCAAAAAGTATAAATCTTATCTTAAAAAAGTATAAATCGCTTTAAAAAGTATATCTCAAGAATCGATTTGAATCACATTACTGAAAATCCACTGTGATTATTCTTTTCTATTTATTTTACTGCACTTTGACGTAATATCACGACACACGTACACTCGTACACACGTACGTTTTTCTCGTGGCTTTTCACATATTTTCAATTCAAAAGTGATAAAAATTCTCAAACGGCGTTTATCGGGGAACAATGCAGAATCCAATTGGCTCACAATGAGGACTAAAAAATCCCTATAGAAATGTGGGTGCATATTGGGACTACCCAACGAACTTTAACTCGGGATTACAAAAGGATATTTTTTTTGGGCGATCCAATTACTTCCGGTTGAGAATTCCAAATTTAAAAAATTTCTAACGACGTAAATCGGGTCACAGCGCGGAATCTACTTGGATTTTAATGTGGACTCCCTACGTGCGGCGTCTCTTGTAATCGTTATTTACTTGTGTTATAGTTATGAAGTACACTGTTGAGACAATAAATAAATTACCAACCGAACCCTCATACTCTAGTGAATGCTCTAAATTTTGATCAAAAGTTTAAAAAATAGGTTCGAAAGGATCAGTCACTATCGGATGATAAAAAAAAATATTAGTCTGAATGACTGCTAATTACTTTTGAAAATTTCCAAGAGAAAAGTACATACACAATAGAGAAAAATAAATAAAAATCTATGCAAATCGAAGAAAAAAAATTAAAAAACGTATTTTTCTCGAAAACGAAAAACAATCGTAAAACGTACATGGGGGTGGTTCGGATAGGGGTATTTGCAGGAGGTATTTACATCGTCCTTTTGGACGTCACTCTTCTGGCCACCCTGTATGTATATATTTATGTGTGTACGTGACTATATGGATGTACGTCCGATTTTATTTAGAATCAATTAGTATAATTACACGCGTCGAGGAGGAGGGCAAGTTGCAATTTCAACACGTCCGGGGGAACAGACATTTTTGTCTGTCAGCCGAGAAAGGAGTCGTCTCTTGCTGTCCCGAGTGCATCGGAAAGAGCAAAACAGAGGGGGAATAGAGATAGAGAGACAGAGAGAGAGAGAGAGAGAGAGAGAGAGAAAGATCTCGTTTTGCGATCCTTGTCAGAGTCTCCCGGTCAAACTGGTCGCGCTCTTGCATCTCCGCTTTTAATCTTACGAGGATCTTTTCGTACAAGGAGGAGCAGACGAGACATCACGCTGATCGTAGTACACATCAGCCCGCGGTTTATTAGAGCTCGTAATGCGCGAAAGATGCGAAAGTCAACACCGCACTGGTTAAAGTTAAGCAACACCCGCCTGCGGTAGCGTTTCGATGCTTCAACGAGACGAGGCTGTACAATAACTTTATTGGTAAGATTATTTTAACGTGGATTTAACGCGGCTCGTTTTACTCGCTTTTCGAATATTTCCGCTTACTCTTTATCGGCACGTGATGCTCATACTTGCTAAATTTTCCTTCAATTTTTTCATTTTTTTTTCCTCTTTTTTTTTACGGCGGGAGACTTTTACATTGCGAGACTTTGAGAGACAAAATAAACCTTCGTAGATATTTCGAAAAAAAACGGTCGATAAACACGAACTTATAAGAACACTTTGATATCCTGCAATTTTGTCGAAATTCATATACGTCTAGAGCATTTGAAACTATTAGAAATGTACTTTTTTGCCGGAGGAAAAAAACGATTTTAAGGGTAAAACCATCCCGTGAAATAAGGCATGTCAGTGGGCAAGATTCACGCACAGGTAGTCTACCGATTTTAGCTAAACACAAACAAAACACTTCCTCGAGCAAAGCGATAAAAAATCCAGTATGGGTACATTTGAAAAAATGTAAGGGTAAGCCACTTCTTTATTTTTATTTCTCCAGGCTCACATTCAAAAGGAATAGCGTTGAAGTTTGCATGGTTGGAATGCATCGAAAATTCTTCTTTATTTTTTCATTTCTTCATTTTTTTACCATCTGAACTTTTTTTCCAGTTATGGACCCTTAAGAAGGACGTTCAAAAATGTTTCTGTGATTTTTGTATCCTAAAGGTAGTGGAAAAAATTGAGCAATACGAAAAAAAATATTTTCGTTGCATCCCAACGATGCAAACTTCAATACCATCAAAAGGGGTGGATTGAATTGAATAAAACAGTTACTAATTCGAAGGGACAATAATATCAAAGTTTACGTATTTTTGAATTTTTGAATTTTCCCCCAAAGGGGTGATTCACCTCTTACTTGAATTTCCTTATCGCAGATCTTTTTCCTGTGTTCAAAATGTGTCTGCTCATTAAAAATGTTTTTACAAACTCCAAATTGATGTTTTCTCGCGTTTCGAAATTATTACTTGTGTTCAGAGGGCAAACCATTCCCTCTTACCTTTTTATTTGTATTTACTTGCATATTTGCATTGGGCTTTATTGGGAGAGGGGGATTGGGCTGCACTAATATTTTCAGTGCAAGTGCAAATATACATTAACAATTCCACTAGTAATATATAAATGGTGGATACAAATTAGTTTTTTCGTACCAGGTATTTCTTTTCTTCCGCGTTAAAATTTTCGTATTCGTAATTAATGAACACTATTTAATTTTCAAATGAATTATCATAAAATATTTTTACATTCGGCAGCATGCATTTTACGCATATGCGAAAGATAACGAGTAGATATACTTTTTTATTCGCCAATATACGATACTTTCTGCAATTATACGCAAAAAATAAAGTCATAAAGATGCGATAAGGATGTTTGCGCTGAATAAAAATGTTATCGAGTATAGCGCAATTAACTGATAGCCAGTAATTCTGAAACTCGCTACAAAAGGCGTTCACCGTTCGTATTCTTTCATTCCATGTTGAGGCGAGTCCCAAATTGTACTGTGTTCGTTCGGCATAAAAGTTTTATCAGCAATGAAAATGAACGCAATCAACGTTATTGAGCTTCTAACTATATTCGAAGCTATGAATATTGCACAAACATTGATTTACTGTGGTAATCTTCGCTTATATTATAAAATATGACTCAGCATTGTGTATTTGATATATATATATATATATATTTCCTTTTAGACCCGTTTTTAAACATCTCCAACATCCGCGATCATTGACTCACGACTGAGTCATTTTTTTTTCTCGAATTATATAAATCCACATCTGTCCGTCGGCTTCTCTCTTTCTCTCTTTCTCTTCCCATCTTTCCCTTTCGCTGTGACACTATGTGATTTCTGCGCTTCAAGCTTTTTATACGGTCGTTATTTCCGGGGGTCGTATTTCTGTGTTTATTGCTCCAATAAGGATTCGCAGTCGTTGCAATGTCTCCGGGATTGTGCTCGAGAATTCTCGATCTCTTGGTCTCGCACTCACTTCGCAATCACGAGTAGTCCGGCATAATCTCAAAGTCTCCGAATTTCTCATTATTTTTACTAGTGTGGGAACATTGTTGAACGAAGATGAGGAAAGAGAGGGCGAGATACGAAAATAAGAGACGTCCAAAAGGAAAATCTAGATGCCGGGGTATACCTATCCGAATTACTCCCAAGTATGTTACACAATCTTTCTTATTTTACGAGAAAAAAACATTTTTCAATTTTCCTCTTTTGTGTATGCACTTTCTTCGCAATTTTTCTTGTGTTATGGTTATGATGTACACTCTTAAGCAATAAATAAATGACCAACTGAACACTGACGTAAATGCCTCAGATTTTGATCGAAAGTAAAAAAAAAAATAGGTTTGAGAGGACCAGTCGCTAAAGTTCAGATGATTAACCCTGGAACTCTTCACTCATTTTTTTACCTTCAAACGCATGATTGGGGTCTATATGCACCCTACGCTTTTCTTGATCATGAAACCGGTCCTACGGTGATAAATGGACTTCATCATACACGAATTTCTCCGTTTTTTTTCATAAGGAAGACTGGGATGCGAGACATCTGATTTAATTAATAATTAATTAGTCAAAAATCCACTTAAAGACTGAAAAACGGAAAAAATCAGAAAAAGCCTAATTTTTTAATAAAAATTTGGGTGCGAACGGACCCCATTCATGAGTTCTAGAGTATAAAAAAAGCATTTATACTAGTTTGAACGGCTGCCAATTGCTTTCAAGAAAGAAAGAAAGATAAGGAAGAATTTTGCAAACTCACCGGACGACGGCCTGTCGGAGTATCTCGTGCAGTAGACCCAGGCTGGCCATAGCATCTGTTTGGACGAGTCGTTCGACCCAGCGTTCGTAGTCGTATTACCAGTCGTCGTAACACCGGAAGTCACGTTATTGCTCGCGCCCGTGGAGCTATTTGACGTTGGATTAACCGCGCTCGTTGCACCGGGTGAGAGATTCGTCGCCGAGGTTTCGGAGCCACGTTCCGAGCCCTCAGACGACGTTTCACGAAAGTCCTTGGTCAGATCTATCGGTCGTGGCACTACTTTTTTCGTGCGTGATTTTTTCAACGATATTGGGTCCGTTATTCGTCTACCGAAATCCGCTTTGAGTATATTGTCTATGCTGAACTTTAGGCTTGCCTGATGCTGCATATTGTTGTTACTGCTACTGCTATTGTTGTTGTTGTTTCTGTGATGATTATTGGCGGTTGTCGAAACGGCGGGGCTGTTTGTCAGGCAGTTTTGCCCAGGCGAGGAATTGCTCCGAGGAGCATCTGTGTGACGATGAGTCTGCCGATGACGTTCATCGGGGACGCGAGGTTCGGGTGATTCGGGACTACCGGTATCGCGGCTGTTGGCCGGATCCTGGCTGTTTCGCTGGAGCAACTTGCTAATGGACAATCTATGTTGTCCAGGGCTCTCATTGCCAATGGAATTGTGACGAGAGTTGTGCGAGCCCTGATGATTCTGCTGATGATGGTGATGATGATGATGATGATGTTGAAGCATCGTTGGACTCGGTGGAACATGCTGAATTTGCGAGGCACCCGGGGAAGCTTGTTGCTGGAGCAGGGAATGCTGTACACCGGTTATTCCATGCCCGGAGGGTGGAAAATGTGCCGCATGTCCAGCGAGAAGAGGATTCGCCTCTCGACAACCGGCAGCAGCAGCAGCAGCCGCGGCTGCTGCAACCGCAACAGGATGAAAGGCCGTGCTCGGTGGATTCGCCTGAAGACCAGTGACCGTCATTGCCGTAGGAGGCGAGAGGGACAGCCTCGTTACCAACGGTACGTTCAACGTTGGAGCTGCTCTCGCGTGAAGCAACGACCTGGTGGGTTCCAGCGATTGTTGAGAATAGCCGATTAGATCGGCAACCGCTGAGGTGCCGTGCGAAATGGTCGTCAAACCGATCGGATGATGCACCGGTATCCTTGGTATCGTCGAGACCCCGACAACCGGCGTATACTCGCCAAGATCGTTATCGCGACACGTCGTTACAAGTGCCGCAGCCGCGTATCGGTTGCTCGATAGCAGATGATGATGCTGATGACTGCTGTCGCGATGATTCGAACCTACGGAGCTAAGCCCGAGATGATGAATGCTCGCGCTGATGCTTGCCGATTGATAACGCGGCACTATTGCTTCCTGGTGAGCGTCCGGTCGGCCGGGTGACGATGCTGTGGCGCTCGAAGAGGCTGGTGATCTTACCGAGGAAGCCGCCGGCGATGAGGGTGATCTTCGATTTTGCGGCGGTGTTGCGCAATAACTTGCCGGACTTTGAGGAGGATCGCAACTTGCCGAGCTCGACGGCGACGGGGATGGTGACCTCGACAATGAGGCCGTAGATCTCTCTTTGGTTGATCTTCCATTGGCAGATGTTTGCTCCTGTTCACCGGAAGAATCGATGCCCCGCGTAGCGATCGCGGTACCCGTGTCGCTCTCGTAATTTTCACCGCTACGCGGATCATCCTCGTGATCGATTTTGAGGCCGTCGGCAGCCGGTGTAGGCTCACTGCCGACGCTGAGTACCTCGCTCGTTTCACTCTCGCAATCCGACAGCGTGTCATCGTCACGATCTTTACGACCAGTGCCGTTTCGATTCACACACGTACTATCGTCCTCGCTCGTTTGGCTATCCCGATGCTCGTTGCCAAGACGTTGAACGCCCCGACGATGCTCCACAAGCTCCATACCGCGATTGTGACTGCCCACGAAAAACTCGTTCTCACGGTAACACTTGACGACCTTGGTCCTGTCTCTTTCTTTTGACTTCCAAGTCCCGACGCACGATCCATTCACCTGAATCTTCAACTGCACGAAGGACTACAATCGCGCAGTCGAGTTTTCATCCTGACCTTGCTATCATTGAATCATTCACTCGGTTTGATGTGGGGCCCCGCGTCGGGGGTGGCTCTTCGCCACTACTTTCAGCTTAGCTGATCATCCTACCTAGCTCTGTCGAAACCAATTGATACGACACACATTACTCGTAACACATCACTGTCGGAGGACTCTTCGGTCGGCAACGGTCCGGCAATCAATCTATTTCCAATTGATTACACACTTTCGACGCACCGTCGATTCATTCTCGTTTTACGATGAAAAACAATAATATATAAGCCTTCCACTCCGGAGCTTTCATGTTGGCCGTCCGTGCTTGCAGTCCCGAGACTCCGGACTCTTCTGTCCTTCACGGCCTGGAATCTCTCGCGTTCACTCGGGCGAGCAATAAAACCGGCAGGTAGTCCAAGCACCCCGTCGATCAGTAAGAATAGATTCGTTCTTCACTTAGGCTTTTACGAAAGGGATGCAATGCCTTTCACACTCGCATAACCGGGCGAAATGCCGGATTACCCCAGGACATATATCCCTTTTGGAAACCCACTAACCCTTTGCCCCGTCGAAGCCACCTAACGATCGTTGTCCGTTGATCGCGAAAGGCTTTTTTTTTCGTCCCGAAGATTTTATCGCGTACGTGAAGGGAACGATAAAGTGACTCGCGATTAATCCGTTCAGTGCAGCTCTAGTATACGAAGCCCGGACGCCTTCACGGACCTGATGTCTCGGCCGCTAGCCTGGCTGTCCACTTGGATGTCGAGGCCCGTCTGCACCTACGGGACATCGGAGGGCTGGCGGTGGGCGTTCCGCGGGTGTGGCTTGTCTCTATTCCGCCCACGGAGTGGTCGCTGGGACATCAGATTCAGTGACATCTGGTGGCACATATGAGTATCTTAACTTTGGAACGCCCTCGGCTGATTCTCCATCTCAGCCCAGAGCTATGTGGCAATTCGAGAGCGGTCCTTTTTCCCGCGTTCACCAAACATGTCTCCCTCTTGCTCCCTCGTCCCTGGTGTTATTGTCCCGTGGCACTTTTTTCGCCTGTTTTTTTTTATCCCCTTCCGTTACATCTCTTTCTCTCCACCGCTTGCACAGGGCGCACCGACCCGCACACGAGATGGTCGTGCTTGGAGGTAGGATGAGCGGGAGGCGGGATTCCCCTCTCCCTACTCGGCAAACGAGAAATCCAACCAGGTGAGAGCCATCCCCTCTACTGGCTGACGTACCTCGACAGACTTCATCAAGACCTCCCCACCATATAAGCATCCAGGTGCACGTTGGATCCCGCGTCCACGAGAGACGCTGATACCCATCCATTCCGAGCAATTTTTTTCTCCCCTGGCTGACCCTCGTTCCAGCCTACCGCCAATGTCTTAGCTGCTACAGCTGATGATGACTGGTGTTCTCTTTCCTGGGATTTATTATCCATTTATGTTCCACTTGGAGCTGGATAAGTTTTCGGTCGATACGTACGACAACCGGCGGCTGATGATTTTCGCATGGGAGACACACTCATTTGCTGTTATCAATACTACTCACTGTGGCACTCTACCGAAAAACGGCTGCTGGATTCACCCCTGGAGTCCTCAATCACGAGCGAATCGACAGACTCGAAAACTGTTTTTCGCTTGGGAACACACCGGTAGATATTCTAATTGAACGGATAAACCCCGTGAGAACGTTGGAAGAACTGGTTGTAAAATCCTTGTGTATTGCTGAACACGCACGTTCCGCGGATACGCCCCCTTCGTGAGGCGTGACATGTTTCATTCATGAAATTTAGATTTTGCGTGGGCGGAAATCAGCCTTCTTAGGAGCAAGAGAATGATATAGCTGGATCGTGAAATATTTGATTGAATTGTAGTCAAGGTACGTTGTAATTATGGAACTGTCTCGATGGAAGATCAATGCCTTAAGAATGGTGGATTCCTGAGCAATGGTGCATGGCTGCGCCACCTTCTGTCCTCATATTGCACTCGAAGTGTTGTGATCATTGGCTGGTATGAATGTACATTGATAATACAGATATCTGCTTTAACAGTGATCGTTGCTAGTGCGGACCATGAATAAAATAAACTACTATGCCGGCCAAGTAGAACGGGATAAAGCTGCATCTTTTCGGATCTTTTCGAATTGGCCGCTACGAAAAAGCGTTATATCTACTGAGCAACTGGGTACCCGTGATCGTCGGAAATCTACTTGCCTCCTCTATTACCAACAGATGATACGTACGGATCGGATGACCTTTGTTTATTCGAAAAATATTTAACCGAAATACCATTCGGCCAGAAAACCATTAATAACTTCATAACAGTTATAACGTTTTACCTGGAATATCGTTGTTGTTCGGATAAATGGATTTTCGGTTAAACAGATTCCTTTATCTAGAGTTTTTACCATCTATCGGTAAAATAGTCATAGTATCGATAAATTATCGACGGAAGATCAAGCTCAATTCCGAATGCGTTCACTGCAGTCGGATCGATTCGGAAAACTTGGTCGTAGGGTGTCTACCGACCGATCTTACCATCAGTCGGTAATCAAGTTTTCTTCTCAACAAATTTTCACAGTATTGTTTCGGAGAAACAATCTAGATCGTTGTGCGGCAAAAACATAATTGGCAACGATGAACAACGCGTTTTCTTTATGTAGTCATCGTTTTTATTAGATTTTTTGGTCCTCTAAACATCCATAAATTTACACAACAAACAATTTATAATATAGTCATTATTTATCATTTTGTAATATACATGAATATGTTATGTTTTTTTTTATAGTGATATACTTTTAGTGTACTCCATAGTAATGTTTATCGTTCTTACGGGCAGGAGTTCATTGAAATGGCCGTTGACAATTGAGATGTCGGCAGAGGGTTATGCTTTTTTTTTCCAGGCATCAAAGTGACAGCTGTCTGACCGTAAAGATCCAGCAAAAAGAATCGTCGGACGAAATCTTGTATAAATTTTACCACAGATTTGATTAAGATTGCATGTGTCGTTTGTGCCTAAAATGGCAGAAAATGTGACAAAAAAAAAATATTGCTATTACGTCACGGATCAATTCCACAATACAGAGATCAATCAATTATGTCTTCAAATGACTTCAATTAATTTAAAAAAAAAAAAAAACTCAATGTGACCGTTGAATTGCCAGCTGATTTTCGACGTCTCCATCCTGAACGAAATAATCGTTATCCAAGAGCAATTCATTCACCGAATCAAAGTAGCCAAACTCATTGGAATGTCATTTTGATCGCTCGGTAAATATAATTGGAAGGAACCTTCCGCTTCTAGTTATTCCTACAAATTCCCGGCCCTTAATATCCGTTATTATTGGCAACAACACGCAATGCTAAACGCAATCTCACCTCGTCTCATCTACAATTCGTCGTTCGATACCCAAGTCCTACCAAACATTTGATCCATACAAAAATACAAGTTTTGTCGCTTGCACCATTTCGCCGCAGCTTCGTCCCACCTCGTTCTTTCCGCAACTCTTACAAAACACTCTCGTAAACTCAAATAATCCGCCGATCATCATCATAACGATGACTCGGTGACGCGTCAGTTACGAAAAATCATCTCTTTCGTTGAATTGACATTTGGATACCTGAACGAGTTACCAACGAGTCACCCACTAGTGTATTCATCCTCGACGTTACAATTATCCACTTATGCATAATCTATTTGATTTACATAGGTATTCGTTTATTTTCTTTTTTTTTTACTTTACTTTTAACAATAATCGTGGTAATAATAGCTCGTAAAATATCGGGCGGGTACAAAAAAAATACTATTTCTTTTTTGTTTTTTTTTTTTCAATCGCGACTAGATAAACATTTTTGCCATTAGATAAAAATGTTCATGCGACACGAATTTTTGTTCAATTTGTGTGTTCGAATGTCTTTGATTATTCTCACAAGTCGTTCTTACCCTTTCGACTTCTCGAGCGAAGAAACAAGCATTTTTTAAATAAACATTTCTTATCATCGGATAAAAATGTTTGCGCAACATGATTTTTTTTTTCTTTTTGTTTCAAATGTCTTTGATTATTCTTAGAGTTCATTTTTACTCTTTAGAGTTCTTGAACAAAGAGACATTTCCAGTCATAAAAGAATATACGAGATCGAAGAGTCGTCATGTGAAAACAAAAAAAAATTATCCTCATCGTTGACTAAGCCCTCGTTCGTAGATTCCGCAGCCTCGGTTTCCCACTGCCGAACAAACGTCTTCATGGGCAATAAAATTAAAAAGGGCAAAAAAAAAGAAAACACTCTCCCTAAAGCCCTACTCGATATACTTTTTGTTATCTCTCCCCCGTTGTCTAAAATTCAGGTCACGTGCTGCTGATGATTCGCATCCGTCATGCAATCTCGCAAATTCATCTCCGACAAGATGTTACGCTTGTTTTCCTTCCATTTTTTTTTATTCTTTGTCTTTCCCTCGTCGATAAAGTCAACCAAGCCAAAGTTTCGCGCGCTCTCGCAAGGGGGGGGGGGGGGGGGGGGGGGTGTGAAAATCAAGTATACATATACCTGCGTTCACAGTTGATAAACAGTCAGACCTTGAAACTCGTAATTTGTAATTTAACCTCGATTACACGTGGAATTAAATAGTTTTAGAACTTTTTCGCTCTTGGCAGTCCTATTATTTGGGGTATCATTATATATGTATATATATATATATTCATAAGTATGTATACATACATACACATATATATATATAATTAATTTTTTTTTCACTTTCTCACTTCGCTCAATCAACGAGTCCTGCGATCCATTAGTCTTTGCTCGACGTTCAATCCGACGAGTAAGTTTCTTTTTTCCTCCCCCTGCAAAGTTTCGCTTTTCCAATCTTCTCTCTCACGTCGTCGACGTACTTTGTTGATTTGTTTTTTTTTTTTCTTTATGTGCGTTTAGACATCTACGACACTGAATCTCTAGAGCCGCAGCAATGGACACGTTACTTATGACTTTACATTTTTTACTTCTTGACTTGGCATAGATTCTAACGAGTCTACATATCATGTGATGGTCCGCAGTAAAGAAGCCAATAACGCAAGGTGTGTGTCCTAATGGGCTGAATGACAAAAGTTTTTATACGGCTAAACGTTACGCCATTATTCTAGTTTCTCTCTATTCCCTCTCTTTCAGTTATTTTTTCATCGTGTTTTAGTTTATTCATTTTTTTAAATATTTTTTATATGTTTCATCTCATTTCGAATATTCGTCGATACGGAATATATCGTTCGTTTCTTGTATCCGCGAAGAACACATAATTACGAAGACAATTTATGCGTATTTTATACTGGTGCTAAATAAATGACACATTTTTTTTTCTTGTCATTTTCGCTCGTTTTTCTCCTTCGACACACCGATCTTACGATCTATAATAAAATTACTTTTCAGTTTTTTTTTATATCGATAGGACTGCCCCTATATTTAAATGGATACTTTATTCAATATACAGGGTGAGGCAAATAAAGTGTTACAGAGCAATAGCACTCGAACTATTGATCATATCCAAAAATGTTTCAGACCAAAGTTTCAGTGTTCGAGAAGGCCGTCATACTGGACCACCCTATTTTTTTATCGGTGGAGGCGCTGAAGCTACGTCAAGGTCAACTCCACTCTTTTTAATGGAACCATGTATTTTTTTTTTCGATGACATTATTACCGATTTTAAGACGAATTCAGCTACCTACAACAGAAGGTCATTCTAGTCACGCAAAGTATGAAAATAGTCGAAAAATCGAAAAATATCGGAATAATCACTTTCAAAGGATCCACTAACCTTGGTTTGGGTCTACCTACAGAAGATGCTCGAAGTGATGACCCTCGACTTGTAAGCTGATGTTAATTCGCTGATGAAAAGACCGTCTAACTTCAGCCAACATTTGTGGTGTAATTTCGGTACATGCTCGGCGTATTCTTTCTTCGAGCATCTTCTGTAGGTAGACCCAAACCAAGGTTAGTGGATCCTTTGAAAGTGATTATTCCGATATTTTTCGATTTTTCGACTAGTTTCATACTTTGCGTGACTAGAATGACCTTGTGTTGTAGGTCGCTGAATTCGTCTTAAAATCGGTAATAATGTCATCGAAAAAAAAAGACATGGTTCCATTTAAAAAAGCGGAGTTGACCTTGACGTAGCTTCAGCGCCTTCACCGATAAAAAAATAGGGTGGTCCAGTATGACGGCCTTCTCGAACACTGAAACTTTTGTCTGAAACATTTTTGGATATGATCAATAGTTTGAGTGCTATTGCTCTGTAACACTTAATATGCCTCACCCTCTATATTTCATTTATTAAGTAACGATTTTCTAAAACACTTTGCCCTTACACGTGTAAATCTCTATATATCAAATACCCCAATTATTTTACCCCTATTTTTTTTCTTCGTTTGCGCTCGTTATATTTATTCTCGTTTACGAACAGCATGTGACGACTTTACGACACATCTTTACAATTATAATCTTATCAATGTGATGAACATGTGCGCGTCTGTCGATTCCTCGTCAAACGTTTCCGTTTTTTTCATCACGATTATTACGTTTTTTTTTTTTTCAGTAAAAATCAGGTTACGTTGTCGATCTGACACATTCCAGTGTGTGGGAAGGGAATTACTTTTGGGTAATATGCGACGTGATAGAATCACGACTGTTTTTTTTTTCTTGCGCACGATAATGAAATGCACGACGGAGCAAAATCGAGGAGATGGATTCTTAGGGCTCAATCTCGAATTTTTCTCGATGAAGTTCGATAAAAGTCGGATACAATCATGCGTTGCCAGCGAGAAGATTTTTTTTTTGTTTCGAGCGACAAGTAGAAAATACGAGTATCGTAACGATAATGTTAATAATAATAATAACGATGAAGTTTATAACTAGTGAGAATATCGGGGTGTGAAATATTAAAGTGCTTTTGCGGAAAAAAAGAGCGGTTCAAGTCCTGGACCAGCCAGGACATTATTTTTCCTATTCTTTAATATCCGCCCTTTTTTTCTCCCCCTCTCTCTCTCTCCTCTCTCTCTCTCTTTAACATCCCTGCGTCGACATCGTTTCGACGAACGGAAACGCGCGATAAAAAATAAAATAATGTCGCAAACACGTCGCAAATGGCTGAAGTATAGTAAAAGTGACATTTCGTAGTCGATCAAGTCACACGATCCCGTGACTCATTGGGAATACTGCAAATATTCGTTTTTCTTCGTGCCGCGCAGATTGTTCTCGTTGAATAGTGAAAAAAAAAGACGCGAGCAAAGAAAAGCTTTGTTCGAAGCGCTCGATGAAGTTTATCTTCTTTTTCTTTTATCTTCATTTGTTTCGCGTATTTTTTTTTTCGTCTGACGTTGATTTCGTGATAGGCCGTACAAGGCTCTGTTGTTTTATTCCTTTGGTTGGTTTTGTTTTCTTACATGAGACTGCAAAAAGCGACGCCGTGCTCGAACGAGGACGTGATGGCTGTCGTTTCCATGCAGAATGCAGCGTCCTCGTACATGGTCGCGATTCGCTGCTGATGGGCGCGACTCTCACTCTGGGATCTGTTTCACCAACAAAGCGCACTTAGATAGCGCTGCATCCAGCAACGAGAGAGAATTTGATTTGTTCACCTCGATTAAGGAGGCTCGAACGTCTCATCAATCAATGTTAAGGGAACTGATTTTTTTTTCTTTCAGACGCAGATACGTTCAATGCCAGTTCAGCTGCGAAGCTTTGAGAAGTTTTGCTACATCGTTATTGAGAAGAAAAAAAATTTGATCTGGACATTTTAACACAGCTTCTTATTAAGAGTCTTGAAATTAGCTGGAATTTTATCATAAGCTATGCTGTATTGTTTAAATAAATAAAAAAAACGTTGTTGAGGTAGTAGTCTCGCCAAGGCGTGTTTTCTATACATTTTTTTTTTGTAATTTTGAGGACTTATTCAGAACACCATTAAATAATTGCCTGCAAAATTTCAAAAGGATTCACCGTTTCGTTTTCGAGATATTGGGAATAAAAGATTTCATGATTTTACACGTGTTCTTGTGGAGAGCAGAGGAAAATTTCACATTTCACGCACTAACTTCGAAACTTTTCTACAGTTTAAAAAAAAAAAATCTTAATTACAGAGGAACATATGACGAAGTGGATAAAAAAAAATCATGAATTTTGACCGTCTAGTTTCAGAGATACAGCGATTTAAATTAAGAATCATATCTTCCTTCATAATTAAGAATCATATCTTTAATCAGTGTGCATATCCGTATACGCCGAGTATCTACGTATTAGTAGCCGGAATGGATGGTCTGATACAAAAGTGAGAGTTAGGTAAACATTATATTGAGCGTTTTTATCATTGCTTTATAAGTTTTTATGTCCCGATAAGATGTACAGCCTACACGGAGAGAATTAAATGTTAAAAATTACCGTGCAGTAACGGTAACCAGATGACAATCCTGAAACTTCGCTTATTATTACTGAGTAAAACACAGATTTTCACGAAAATAAAATAAAATTTCTTCTTCAGATAGAACATTTTACCAGATTTTCTAGTAAATTTTAATGTGTAACAAAATACGCAAAACTTAAATTTAACAAATATATAATATCAGCGAGATTTTACTGTGCATTTTATTATTTTATGGCTTTCAAAAATGTCTATAAAAAAGTATCGTCTTTATAACAGTTATTTTAAGATTTATTATAAAATTTAATGAGTGTTATAGGAAAATGTATTGTGCTCTCGGTAAAAATTATCGTGCGCGCTACCCTTCTTGTATAGTAAAATTTTAGCTACGTATTTGAAATTTTCTGTAACGTGAGTTAAAAAAAAACTTGTCGCATACGAATTATTATGCTTTTCTCACTTGTCACCACATTGAAATATATCGGGGTAATTTTTACCGTGAAATTCACGACAAAAATTACTTTTTAATTCTCTGCGTGTACATTATTAGGATATTTCGCAATATTTCGAAGCTTTCATCGATTGAGCGGAGAATAAACTTTTCAACGTGACTGTAGCGAGACTACTACCTTAAAAACGATGCAATGGTTCTTATTAAAAGAAGAAAGTTGATTTTTTATTCAACGTATGTACGTTTAAAAAAAAATGAATATACTGTGACAAAGGTGAAACCCTCAACCCACCTCAGCTTGATACTCTTAAAGGAATTAGCAGCTGGATTACTTGCAAATTGTAATGTCAACATTCCCATTGTTGCATAATTGGAAGGATTGTCTCATTTTTTCTTAATTCATTTTTGCTTGAATAAAAAAACATTTCGAAGAATATTTTTCATGAGCTATGCCGAATTGCTGAGATGAAAAAAAAAGGGTTCGCGAAAATGATGTTTTTATAAGCTATACTGAATTGGTTAGATAAAAAAAAATCTCAAAAACGATCTAAAGGTTCTTATTGAGACCTGAAGTCGAACATTTATTGGACTTTCATTGCATTTAAAATAATCAGTATCCTGTGACGTTCAAAGGTGAAACCCTCAAACCTTCTCAGCTGGACGCTCGTAAAGGGACTAGCAGCTGGATTACTTGCAAATTGTATCATCAATGTTCCCATTGCTGCCCAAATTAAGCGAATTTTTTAATTTTTTTAGAGCTAATTTATGTTCCTGTTGTAAAAAGTGGAAAGGCGCAAGTGAAAATGAATTTTTTCTCGATTCGTGACACTTTCGTAACGATCGATTTAACGACCTTGAATTTTATCTCGACTGTGAAATCTTGCCTCGCGAGGCAATATTCCGGTGTCAATCACTTCGGCGCTATATAACCCTTATTTCATTAATACTCGAGAGATTAGCGGCCATCTTGGGTAACGGGAACGAGACCAGAAAGGATAAGAGATCTGACACGTTCGAGGCGAAATATTTGACGCGTACCGAAATTACATCGAAATAAATTATTCGCTTGGAAGGACTTTATATCACTTCTGTCAAAAGATTTATTAGATTTGAAGATATTTTTATTTATTTGTAACGTACCTGTAATAACGAATAAATTTTTCATTGCGTGCTAACTTCGAATCATTTATTTGAGTGAAATTGATCTTTTAGTGAATTATTTATCTATCAAATGATATATCCGGTTCTAACAAATGTTTAGTATGCGGAACAGGAAAAACCTCGTAGCCAAATTGTTCATCGTTATTATGAATGAGCCATTTGATGGTGAAAGTTCCAAGATTTTGGGTACGTGGATCAAAAGCCAAATATATTCATTGATGAAACATATAAGATTACCAAGCTCGAATAAAATACTGTTAAGGTCAGACATCCATTTTTCTATCGTAAGCAATATCCTTTTTTAACGAAACAAAATATTTTTCCAAACTACACATATAGTTTCAGTGCCCGAAATAAAAAAGTCCAGCTAGTTGTCTATTCAACTTGAATAAAATTTCATCCTAGTCGAGTATTCGTTTCCCCTTGTAGTAGTAATTCATAATCAATTGAAAAATCAATCCAGAGTGAAGAATGAGATTAAAGTTTCCATCGTTGGATAGAATGAAAATGGAATGAATGTGAATTTTGATGAATTCTTTCTTTCTCGAATTTCTTTCAGCAGTTGTCGGTTATCGAACTCCCCCGACCATTTTTTAAGATGCTTATTGGGAGATGTGCAATTCAAATTTGCGTAAAAGATTTACTATCATAATAAAAATAAGCAAATAAAAATATGAATCTTAAATTTCATTGTATTTCAACGATGCAAACTTCAATACCATAGTAAATATTTTCCATTGGATATCGTGCAAAAGGCTAGTGGGCCAAGATTCAAACGAAATTTTATGATTCGTACGAACCATTTATCTCGGTATACATTTTAGGGGGGAAATACATGTAAACGACGAAAAAAAGCCAATTTTGATATTTTTTTTTGGAAAGGAACAAAACATTCTACATATATAAAACTTTAGGTATAATTTATTACATAATTAACCTGTTTAACAAATTTTTACCATTAAAAAATATTGCAAAATGGCGGCGGTATTGCGTCGACTTCCGAGAAGATTTTCGCGGCATTTTTTCAAGTTTGTGGGAAACATAACTTTGAAATGAGTTGACCTATCGTGCTAAAATTATATACACAACTCAATAAAAATATTACCTTGAACTTAAACCTGCTTGTTTATGGAAATAACTTTTAAAAAGTACTTTTTTATCGCAAAACAGAACGAAAATTTTGTATCAGATTTTAAATTCGTTCTCAAGTGTCCCATTTTTATAATTTTCCCCTTTGTAAATGTTTCTTAGGTATAAGCTCAGCATTTGGATGTTAAAACACTAAAAATTCTTAGCTTATATTTTTCAGATCAATATTGAAGTCATCAGATTTCACACAAACGCAGAACTGCCGCAAAAACATTTCCGGAAGACTGTGCCATAACGTCGTCATTTTCTAATATTTTTAAATGAAAACCTTTTTTTAAACAGTTTCATTATGTAATAAATTCTACCTAAAGTTTCATAAATGTAAAACGTTTTGTTCATTAAAAAAAAAAACATGATCAAAATGGTTTTGTTCTCATCGTCTGCATGTAAAGAGCGTCTCAAAATGACCTGACATTTTAATTTATTAATAAAACGTATCATTCATTTGAAAAGTACGAACATTTTTATTTTAATATAAGGTACAAACACGGAGATTATGTGTGGAAAACAATATCCGATAAATGCCCCCCTCGTCCCTGTTTGCGAACGTTCACTATTTTGACGAAATGTTTAATAACATTTTGGGTTAATTGCGGACTAATTGCCTTAATGGTGCGTCCAATTGCTTCCTTGAGCTCCGCAATGGTCTGTGAATCATTGGCACACACTTTTCCTTTCAGAAAATCCCACAGAAAAAAGTCCAATGGCGTCAAATCGCACGATCTTGGTGGCCAATTCACATGGCCGCGACGCGAGATAACACGACAATGAAACTTTGTCTGCAAATAACTACATTGTTTCGCAGTGAATTTTCACAACTTCTATGCGTCGCTCGATCGTCTAATTCTCCATGACTAAACTTCAATACTTCCTGATGCCAGTAGTAGAGGAACTAGGCCGGTTCTAACCCAGGGATCTCAGGGGGGAGCGGGGCGGGGGGTCCAGCGCGGGGAAGCTACGGTGTGACGTCACGGGGGGGGGGGGGTCCTACGCCGGGTAGCCGGGTCTAGTGGGAGAGTGGGGATGTGACGTAACGTGGCGGGGGAGGGAGGAAGGGCCTAGCGCGGAAAAGTGGTGGGCACGTGACAGCTAAGTGCAGGACTGTGACGGAGGAGGGGGAAGGGGTAAAATAAAGAATGCTATGAATCAAAGGACAGTAAAACAATAGTTTATTAATAACATTTAACAATGACATTACATAGTTATACATTAAATCTTAAGTGTGTGAGTGTATGTGCATGTGTGTGTGTGTGTGTATGCGCGCGCGCGCGTGTGTGTGTGTGTGGGTAGGAAACTCCCATATATGGCTAGGAAATCTTTCGGGAATGAGAAAACGATAGTTGTCACAGAAAGGGTGGCCCTTCAAAGCCCATAAAATGCTTTATTTATTGCATGCAGCTGCAGCGTTATTCCAAAACGAGTTTCAACTCATTGCGGGTTTATTCCACAAGATTACGTCAAGGTGTCCACATGTGCGAGTATGTACGCAGTGCATCCGGCCAAGCACCCCCTGGACTTGACCAAAAAAGAGCTCGAACAGGTCCCAAAGGTTTTGCTCCTAAAGTATTGGGGTAACTTTATTGGTTTACTGTGGGATCGTTTTCCAGAGCATCATCGGCACGACAGTGAAGTGATATCATATCTTCCATGCATGGAGCATTATAATACGCCACCGATGAAGGATCACATTGATGGTCCCCGACCTCAACGGCGGGACTGTGAAAAGTGTCGCAAGGGGGGCAATTCTCTATGTGGGAGGCTAGGGTTCTTCGAACGTGTTTGAACCTGTTACACATGTCTATGATTGGATAAGTGGAGAGAACTTTTCAAAATCTGAGTGGATGGGTTACGAGGGAGCTTATAATTTCGTGGACCTAGCTCAGACTGCACTATTCCACCGCAACATCAACATCTCCGAAAAGAACGTTGAAAAAGAGTAAAAATGGATCTCGCAAATATCAACAAAGTCAGTCTGATGGCGGAATTTCTCCCAACGAAGAAGCTGTCCGAACTCCACGTTCAATCGGATCATCAAATCACGGACATGAGAGCTGTACAGTACAAGTTTGGAAAACGCTACATCGTGGACGTTGCGAATGAGTTTGCGTCTTCTTGCCAGCGCGGCTGGTAAAGGCCTTCGATCAAGATCCGAAAATGTTCGAGAGTATGCTGCAACTGGCGCGCAATGGTCAACTCTACATGAAGTACATTGGTGGAAAATACAACAGCGTCGAGTTCCATCCGGTGGAAACAACGAGTTCAACGACAGCCAGCATCGTCACCATCGTAGATTGCAACGACTGTTTGCATCACAGTCATCGTCATCATCGTAGAGTTTTTGACGCATAGTGCTATGTAAAAATGTATTTACAAAAAACTTTTTCATCGAATATAATGTAAAAAAAAATTGTCGTCAAACTGGATTCGCCATAGATATAGGAAATAAATGAAGAAAAGATATTGTCTTAAAATGTTTTTATTCATTTAAAAAAATCCCTCGCTCACACAACCCTTCGTATACAGTCAACCAGCTTTTCAACGACTTTACATTCGCTTTGGCGCAATTGTATTTTGTATTGAAGGAATGACGGGGATATTTAACTTTTGCGATTTTCGGCAACTTCTGCAGCGATGGACAGTCCAGAGTCTGTAGATCGGCGACTTTTGCTGCTGAATCCATGAATCTCGATAGCCATGAGCACTTCTCGTATCCCTTGGCATAGATCGTAGAAGCTCCTTTCAAGATTCCTCGAATTGTCGTTCTAGCTTCCTCGTATGGTATGCCGCTGTGTTCCCATCGTATTCCATGATAATTGCGTTCCAACCACTTGTTTGTCATTTTGTATCTTTTCTCACCACTGTTTGGCTTGTGCTCCACAATACGACCATAGAGGATAATGCAATATGCTGAGGTTTGTGTTGAAATATTTTTATTCAATTCAAATTCAAATCGCACGTCCACAGAGCAGGACTTGAGAGAAACGTTTTGATACGAGTTGGTAGTCTTCGAGAGCTCTTTATAGAATGGCATTATCATCGGTGTTTGGTCTCGTGAGAATCGACTCGTTCACAAACGTCGTCGAACGCCTCTTGAACATCTTCGAACCTGTGTTGAACGTCTTCAAACATCTCTTGAACGTCTTCAAACATCTCTCGAACGTCTCTGAACGTTTTACGAAGGGCTCGAATGACTTTCGATCGTCTTCGAACATCTTTGAACGTCTTCGAACTCCTCACGAACGTCATTAAATGTCTCTCGAACATCTTGGAACTTCTTCAAACATCTATTGAACGTCTAGCGATCGTCTTGGAACGTTTTACGAAAGACTTTGAACGTCTGCTGAACGTCTCTCGAACTCCTCACAATCGTCTTCGGATGTCTCACAAATTTCTCTCGAAAGTCTCATGAACATCTTCGAACGTCTCACGAACGTTTTTGAATGTCTCCTGGAAGTCTCTCGAACTCCTCACGATCGTCTTCGAACGTCCCGAGAACATCTCTCGAACGTCTCATGAATATCTATGGATGTCTCACGAATGCCTTTCAAACGTCTCATGAATGGCTTCGAAACAACTATTCAACCCCTTCAAACGTCTCACAATCGTTTCATGAACGTCTGTTAAATGGTTGCAGACGTCTCTTGAATATCGTCGAACGACTTTGAATGTCTCCTTTCGAACATCTCTCGAACGTCCCATGAATATCTTTGGACGTCTCACAAATGTCTTTCAAACGTCTCACGAACGTCTTAGAACATGTATTCAACCTCTTCGAACTCCTCACGTACGTCTTTGAGCGTCTTCAAACGTCTTTGAACGTCTCTCGATCGTCTAGGAACGTCTCACGAAGGCCTTTGAACGTCTCCCGAACGTCACTCGAACTCCTCACAATCGTCTTCGGACGTCTCACGAATTTCTCTCGAACGTCTCATGAACATCTTTGAACGTCTCACGAATGTTTTTCAATGTCTCCTGGAAGTCTCTCGAACTCCTCACGAACGTCTACGAACGTCCCGAGAACATCTCTCGAACGTCTCATGAATATCTTTAGACATCTCACGAATGTCTTCAAACGTCTCAAGAACGTCTTCTAACATCTATTCAAGGTCTTCGAACGTCTCACGAACGTCTCGCGAATTACTTCGAACGTCTTGGAACGTTTCTTGAACGTCTTCGAACGGCTCTTGAACGTTTCTCGAACTTCGCGTGAACACATGATAACTTTCGAACGTGTCGCAAACGTCTCTTAAATGTCTACAAATGTCTCTTAAACATCATCGAACGTATTTGAACGTCTCTCGAACTCTTCACGATCGTCTTCGAACATTTTACGAATATCTCTCGAGTATCTCACGAATATTTTTGAACGTCTCACGAACGTCTTCTAACATCCATTCGAGGTCTTCGAACGTCTCACGAACGTCTCGCGAATTACTTCGAACGTCTTCGAACGTCTTGGAACGTCTCTTGAACGTCATCGAACGACTCTTGAACGTCTCTCAAACTTCGCACGAACATATTCGAATGTCTCTCGAAGATCTCACAGACGTCTTCGAACGTCTCTCGAATATCTTCGAACCTCTCTCAAAAATCTATTCGACGTCTTCGAACGCCTCGCAAACGTCGCTTGAACGTCTTTGAACGTTTTACGAACGTCTCACGAATGTCTTACGAACGTCTTTGAACGTCTCCTGAACGTCCCTCGAACTCTTCACGATCGTCTTCGAACATCTCACGGATATCTTTCAACGTCTTCCAATGTCGCACGAACGTCTTCGAACATCTATTCAACGTCTTTGAACGTCTCACGAATGTCTTGCAAATGTCATCGAACGGCTCGCGAACATTTTCAAATATGTAGGAAACCATTGCGCAAGACGATGTACGCGTTCGAGATCATTGTCATCTGACTGAACGCTGAAAAGGCCCTGACCATTCTAATTGCAACTTAAATTGCAAACAGTCATTTTTCGTTCCAGTAGTTTTCCCCAATTTATCGGGTTACGATGTTCATTTTATCATCAAGAAAGTAGCCACAGCGTTCGAAGAAAAACCGATGTGCTTCCAATCACAAAAGAGAAATACATTTCCTTCACGAAGCATGCTGAAATTACAGACGATTCAAAACATAAGATTCAATTCCACTTCATCGATTCATACAAATTCCTCAACACCAGTCTCGACAAATTAGTCTCATTTTTGACCAAGGATAAACTCAAAGTATTACGTACGCAATTTCCAACTCTATCGACAGACGATTTCAATTTGCTGACGCGAAAAGGGGTCTTCCCTTATGAGTATATCGACGACATGACCAGGTTGGAGGGCACTTGCTTACCACCACGTGACGCATTTTACACTTTCCCGACAGAAGCTACAGTATCCGCGAGCGAGTATGCTCATGCTGAGAATGTCTGAGAGCGGTTCTTCATTCGAATGCTGGGTTAATATAGCGATTTATACTTGAAGACAGATGTCTTATTATTAGCAGACATTTTCGAAAACTTTCGGAATACGTGCATTGAGAGCTATGGACTAGATCCTGCGTATTACTACACATTACCAGGGTATACCTGGAATGCAATGTTAAAACACTCAAATGTCAAGTTTGAATTACTAACGGACATCGATATGGTTTTATTCGTTGAGCGGGGTATACGTGGTGGTCTTTGTCAATGCTCGAACCGATATGCACATGCTAATAATACGTATATGAAGTCGTGTGATCCATCGAAAGCATCATCATACTTGATGTATTTTGATGTCAACAATTTGTATGGATGGGCAATGTGTCAACCTTTGCCATATGCAGATTTTCGATGGGTCAACGACGTGTCCAACTTTGAACCATCATCCATCACTCTAGATTCACCCACAGGCTACATCCTTGAGGTCGATTTGGTATATCCACAATCTCTACATGATGCGCACAAAAACCTACCGTTTTGCCCAATACACGAAAAACCACGGGGTAAGCAGCAGGAGAAGCTGCTAGTAACCGTCTGTGACAAAAAGCGCTACATCATACTCTACAGAAATTTACAACAGCGTTTACGTCATGGACTTTGCCTCACGAAAATTCATAGTGTTGCACTTTACGCAATCCCCCTGGCTACATTCATATATCGAGTTAGATACTCAGTTTCGAATGCTGCCCAAAAACGATTTTGAAAAGAATTTATTCAAGTTGATGAATAATGTTAAGCTTTTGACAAAATGGGAGGGAAGGTATGGTGCAGAGGCAATGATTGCGATACCAAACTTCCACAGCCGCAGTGTTTTTTCTGAAAACCTCGTTGCTGTAGAATTGCGCAATCTTGAGGTGAAATTCAACAAGGCCATATATGTCGGTATGTGCATACTCGACATATCCAAAACGTGCTTATATAGATTTCATCATGAGGATATGGTACCACTGTATCGGAATAAATGGAAAGTCATGTATACCGATACAGATAGCCTCATATAGGCCATTGAGAGCGAGGATGTTTATGCAGATATGAAGCGCGACATTGAAAATTATCATACGAGTGATTATTCAGCGGACAATAGATATGGTATGCCGCTTGCGCGGTATATCATACCTGGGCCCTCTGATACCCTACCATGGGGGGCATTACAGCATACCGTCGTAAAAAACTACCATGTATATACAAACTCGATGGAAAATTTTGTAAAAGTATGTACATTTTTGTAAATACTAACTTGATGTATAAAACTTGTGAAAATTGTGTATATTTTTTATAAATATTTGATATTGTAAAAACGGATTTTTGTAAGTAAAGAAAACAGCTTTCATAATCCATGCGGACTCATTATTTTCCGCATGACCATCCACTTTTCGAGAGTGGGGGGAAAAAGGGATTAGAGGACGAGAAAACGTCCACTGTGGCGCACCACGTGGGGTTGACGGGTAGAAAGAGAGTCATAAAAGTCTAAATGTTTTTGGTCTCTTGTATTGTCGACTACAAATCAGATTTATTTATCCAACTATTGTGGGTATTTTCGAAACCCAGCCATTTTACAAACATTCGATTGCCGCGCTTCTTCAATATTTTTTCAATGAGATAGATATCGGGGGTACTAGATATCGAGAAGCTCTTGTTCATAGAAACTACCGGCGATGGGTTCATCTTTATGGTCCTTCAAAAGATACGTCACTGGATGCGTTTTTTTCACACGAGATACCGTAAATATTTCCGTTGTCCAATTTGACGTTTCGAAGACGTTTGTGAGACGTTTAAAGATGTTCATGAGATGTTCGAAGATATTCGAGAGACGTTTGAAGACGTCGAATAGATGTTCTAAGACCTTCGTGAGACGTTTGAAGATGTTTAACCACGGTCCTGGGACGTTTGTAAGATGTTCGTGAGACGTTTGTAAGACGGTCCTGAGACGTTTGTAAGATGTTCGTGAGACGTTTGTAAGACGTTCGTGAGACGTTCGCGAGACGTTCGAAGACAATCGTGAAGAGTTCGAGAGACGTTCAGGAGATGTTCAAAGGCGTTCGAACGTCTCGCGAACGTCTCACGAACATCTTTGAACGTCTCACGAATGTCTTACAAACGTCTCACGAACATCTTACAAACGTCTCAGGACCGTCTTACAAACGTCTCACGAACATCTTACAAACGTCCCAGGACCGTGGTTAAACATCTTCAAACGTCTCACGAAGGTCTTAGAACATCTATTCGACGTCTTCAAACGTCTCTCGAATATCTTCGAACATCTCATGAACATCTTTAAACGTCTCACAAACGTCTTCGAAACGTCAAATTGGACAACGAAAATATTTACGGTATCTCGTGTGAAAAAAACGCATCCAGTGACGTATCTTTTGAAGGACCATAAAGATGAACCCATCGCCGGTAGTTTCTATGAACAAGAGCTTCTCGATATCTAGTACTCCCGATATCTATCTCATTGAAAAAATATTGAAGAAGCGCGGCAATCGAATGTTTGTAAAATGGCTGGGTTTCGAAAATACCCACAATAGTTGGATAAATAAATCTGATTTGTAGTCGACAATACAAGAGACCAAAAACATTTAGACTTTTATGACTCTCTTTCTACCCGTCAACCCCACGTGGTGCGCCACAGTGGACGTTTTCTCGTCCTCTAATCCCTTTTTCCCCCCACTCTCGAAAAGTGGATGGGTATGCGGAAAATAATGAGTCCGCATGGATTATGAAAGCTGTTTTCTTTACTTACAAAAATCCGTTTTTACAATATCAAATATTTATAAAAAATATACACAATTTTCACAAGTTTTATACATCAAGTTAGTATTTACAAAAATGTACATACTTTTACAAAATTTTCCATCGAGTTTGTATATACATGGTAGTTTTTTACGACGGTATGCTGTAATGCCCCCCATGGTAGGGTATCAGAGGGCCCAGGTATGATATACCGCGCAAGCGGCATACCATATCTATTGTCCGCTGAATAATCACTCGTATGATAATTTTCAATGTCGCGCTTCATATCTGCATAAACATCCTCGCTCTCAATGGCCTATATGAGGCTATCTGTATCGGTATACATGACTTTCCATTTATTCCGATACAGTGGTACCATATCCTCATGATGAAATCTATATAAGCACGTTTTGGATATGTCGAGTATGCACATACCGACATATATGGCCTTGTTGAATTTCACCTCAAGATTGCGCAATTCTACAGCAACGAGGTTTTCAGAAAAAACACTGCGGCTGTGGAAGTTTGGTATCGCAATCATTGCCTCTGCACCATACCTTCCCTCCCATTTTGTCAAAAGCTTAACATTATTCATCAACTTGAATAAATTCTTTTCAAAATCGTTTTTGGGCAGCATTCGAAACTGAGTATCTAACTCGATATATGAATGTAGCCAGGGGGATTGCGTAAAGTGCAACACTATGAATTTTCGTGAGGCAAAGTCCATGACGTAAACGCTGTTGTAAATTTCTGTAGAGTATGATGTAGCGCTTTTTGTCACAGACGGTTACTAGCAGCTTCTCCTGCTGCTTACCCCGTGGTTTTTCGTGTATTGGGCAAAACGGTAGGTTTTTGTGCGCATCATGTAGAGATTGTGGATATACCAAATCGACCTCAAGGATGTAGCCTGTGGGTGAATCTAGAGTGATGGATGATGGTTCAAAGTTGGACACGTCGTTGACCCATCGAAAATCTGCATATGGCAAAGGTTGACACATTGCCCATCCATACAAATTGTTGACATCAAAATACATCAAGTATGATGATGCTTTCGATGGATCACACGACTTCATATACGTATTATTAGCATGTGCATATCGGTTCGAGCATTGACAAAGACCACCACGTATACCCCGCTCAACGAATAAAACCATATCGATGTCCGTTAGTAATTCAAACTTGACATTTGAGTGTTTTAACATTGCATTCCAGGTATACCCTGGTAATGTGTAGTAATACGCAGGATCTAGTCCATAGCTCTCAATGCACGTATTCCGAAAGTTTTCGAAAATGTCTGCTAATAATAAGACATCTGTCTTCAAGTATAAATCGCTATATTAACCCAGCATTCGAATGAAGAACCGCTCTCAGACATTCTCAGCATGAGCATACTCGCTCGCGGATACTGTAGCTTCTGTCGGGAAAGTGTAAAATGCGTCACGTGGTGGTAAGCAAGTGCCCTCCAACCTGGTCATGTCGTCGATATACTCATAAGGGAAGACCCCTTTTCGCGTCAGCAAATTGAAATCGTCTGTCGATAGAGTTGGAAATTGCGTACGTAATACTTTGAGTTTATCCTTGGTCAAAAATGAGACTAATTTGTCGAGACTGGTGTTGAGGAATTTGTATGAATCGATGAAGTGGAATTGAATCTTATGTTTTGAATCGTCTGTAATTTCAGCATGCTTCGTGAAGGAAATGTATTTCTCTTTTGTGATTGGAAGCACATCGGTTTTTCTTCGAACGCTGTGGCTACTTTCTTGATGATAAAATGAACATCATAACCCGATAAATTGGGGAAAACTACTGGAACGAAAAATGACTGTTTGCAATTTAAGTTGCAATTAGAATGGTCAGGGCCTTTTCAGCGTTCAGTCAGATGACAATGATCTCGAACGCGTACATCGTCTTGCGCAATGGTTTCCTACATATTTGAAAATGTTCGCGAGCCGTTCGATGACATTTGCAAGACATTCGTGAGACGTTCGTAAAACGTTCAAAGACGTTCAAGCGACGTTTGCGAGGCGTTCGAAGACGTCGAATAGATTTTTGAGAGAGGTTCGAAGATATTCGAGAGACGTTCGAAGACGTCTGTGAGATCTTCGAGAGACATTCGAATATGTTCGTGCGAAGTTTGAGAGACGTTCAAGAGTCGTTCGATGACGTTCAAGAGACGTTCCAAGACGTTCGAAGACGTTCGAAGTAATTCGCGAGACGTTCGTGAGACGTTCGAAGACCTCGAATGGATGTTAGAAGACGTTCGTGAGACGTTCAAAAATATTCGTGAGATACTCGAGAGATATTCGTAAAATGTTCGAAGACGATCGTGAAGAGTTCGAGAGACGTTCAAATACGTTCGATGATGTTTAAGAGACATTTGTAGACATTTAAGAGACGTTTGCGACACGTTCGAAAGTTATCATGTGTTCACGCGAAGTTCGAGAAACGTTCAAGAGCCGTTCGAAGACGTTCAAGAAACGTTCCAAGACGTTCGAAGTAATTCGCGAGACGTTCGTGAGACGTTCGAAGACCTTGAATAGATGTTAGAAGACGTTCTTGAGACGTTTGAAGACATTCGTGAGATGTCTAAAGATATTCATGAGACGTTCGAGAGATGTTCTCGGGACGTTCGTAGACGTTCGTGAGGAGTTCGAGAGACTTCCAGGAGACATTGAAAAACATTCGTGAGACGTTCAAAGATGTTCATGAGACGTTCGAGAGAAATTCGTGAGACGTCCGAAGACGATTGTGAGGAGTTCGAGTGACGTTCGGGAGACGTTCAAAGGCCTTCGTGAGACGTTCCTAGACGATCGAGAGACGTTCAAAGACGTTTGAAGACGCTCAAAGACGTACGTGAGGAGTTCGAAGAGGTTGAATACATGTTCTAAGACGTTCGTGAGACGTTTGAAAGACATTTGTGAGACGTCCAAAGATATTCATGGGACGTTCGAGAGATGTTCGAAAGGAGACATTCAAAGTCGTTCGACGATATTCAAGAGACGTCTGCAACCATTTAACAGACGTTCATGAAACGATTGTGAGACGTTTGAAGGGGTTGAATAGTTGTTTCGAAGCCATTCATGAGACGTTTGAAAGGCATTCGTGAGACATCCATAGATATTCATGAGACGTTCGAGAGATGTTCTCGGGACGTTCGAAGACGATCGTGAGGAGTTCGAGAGACTTCCAGGAGACATTCAAAAACGTTCGTGAGACGTTCGAAGATGTTCATGAGACTTTCGAGAGAAATTTGTGAGACATCCGAAGACGATTGTGAGGAGTTCGAGAGACGTTCAGCAGACGTTCAAAGTCTTTCGTAAAACGTTCCAAGACGATCGCTAGACGTTCAATAGATGTTTGAAGAAGTTCCAAGATGTTCGAGAGACATTTAATGACGTTCGTGAGGAGTTCGAAGACGTTCAAAGATGTTCGAAGACGATCGAAAGTCATTCGAGCCCTTCGTAAAACGTTCAGAGACGTTCGAGAGATGTTTGAAGACGTTCAAGAGATGTTTGAAGACGTTCAACACAGGTTCGAAGATGTTCAAGAGGCGTTCGACGACGTTTGTGAACGAGTCGATTCTCACGAGACCAAACACCGATGATAATGCCATTCTATAAAGAGCTCTCGAAGACTACCAACTCGTATCAAAACGTTTCTCTCAAGTCCTGCTCTGTGGACGTGCGATTTGAATTTGAATTGAATAAAAATATTTCAACACAAACCTCAGCATATTGCATTATCCTCTATGGTCGTATTGTGGAGCACAAGCCAAACAGTGGTGAGAAAAGATACAAAATGACAAACAAGTGGTTGGAACGCAATTATCATGGAATACGATGGGAACACAGCGGCATACCATACGAGGAAGCTAGAACGACAATTCGAGGAATCTTGAAAGGAGCTTCTACGATCTATGCCAAGGGATACGAGAAGTGCTCATGGCTATCGAGATTCATGGATTCAGCAGCAAAAGTCGCCGATCTACAGACTCTGGACTGTCCATCGCTGCAGAAGTTGCCGAAAATCGCAAAAGTTAAATATCCCCGTCATTCCTTCAATACAAAATACAATTGCGCCAAAGCGAATGTAAAGTCGTTGAAAAGCTGGTTGACTGTATACGAAGGGTTGTGTGAGCGAGGGATTTTTTTAAATGAATAAAAACATTTTAAGACAATATCTTTTCTTCATTTATTTCCTATATCTATGGCGAATCCAGTTTGACGACAATTTTTTTTTACATTATATTCGATGAAAAAGTTTTTTGTAAATACATTTTTACATAGCACTATGCGTCAAAAACTCTACGATGATGACGATGACTGTGATGCAAACAGTCGTTGCAATCTACGATGGTGACGATGCTGGCTGTCGTTGAACTCGTTGTTTCCACCGGATGGAACTCGACGCTGTTGTATTTTCCACCAATGTACTTCATGTAGAGTTGACCATTGCGCGCCAGTTGCAGCATACTCTCGAACATTTTCGGATCTTGATCGAAGGCCTTTACCAGCCGCGCTGGCAAGAAGACGCAAACTCATTCGCAACGTCCACGATGTAGCGTTTTCCAAACTTGTACTGTACAGCTCTCATGTCCGTGATTTGATGATCCGATTGAACGTGGAGTTCGGACAGCTTCTTCGTTGGGAGAAATTCCGCCATCAGACTGACTTTGTTGATATTTGCGAGATCCATTTTTACTCTTTTTCAACGTTCTTTTCGGAGATGTTGATGTTGCGGTGGAATAGTGCAGTCTGAGCTAGGTCCACGAAATTATAAGCTCCCTCGTAACCCATCCACTCAGATTTTGAAAAGTTCTCTCCACTTATCCAATCATAGACATGTGTAACAGGTTCAAACACGTTCGAAGAACCCTAGCCTCCCACATAGAGAATTGCCCCCCTTGCGACACTTTTCACAGTCCCGCCGTTGAGGTCGGGGACCATCAATGTGATCCTTCATCGGTGGCGTATTATAATGCTCCATGCATGGAAGATATGATATCACTTCACTGTCGTGCCGATGATGCTCTGGAAAACGATCCCACAGTAAACCAATAAAGTTACCCCAATACTTTAGGAGCAAAACCTTTGGGACCTGTTCGAGCTCTTTTTTGGTCAAGTCCAGGGGGTGCTTGGCCGGATGCACTGCGTACATACTCGCACATGTGGACACCTTGACGTAATCTTGTGGAATAAACCCGCAATGAGTTGAAACTCGTTTTGGAATAACGCTGCAGCTGCATGCAATAAATAAAGCATTTTATGGGCTTTGAAGGGCCACCCTTTCTGTGACAACTATCGTTTTCTCATTCCCGAAAGATTTCCTAGCCATATATGGGAGTTTCCTACCCACACACACACACACACACACACACACACACGCGCGCGCGCATACACACACACACACACATGCACATACACTCACACACTTAAGATTTAATGTATAACTATGTAATGTCATTGTTAAATGTTATTAATAAACTATTGTTTTACTGTCCTTTGATTCATAGCATTCTTTATTTTACCCCTTCCCCCTCCTCCGTCACAGTCCTGCACTCAGCTGTCACGTGCCCACCACTTTTCCGCGCTAGGCCCTTCCTCCCTCCCCCGCCACGTTACGTCACATCCCCACTCTCCCACTAGACCCGGCTACCCGGCGTAGGACCCCCCCCCCCCCCCCCCCCGTGACGTCGCACCGTAGCTTCCCCGCGCTGGACCCCCCGCCCCGCTCCCCCCTGAGATCCCTGGGTTAGAACCGGCCTAGTTCCTCTACTGCCAGTTTTCAAATATTAGTACTCTATGTTCGCAACAACAATGAAAATTGTGCGCAATTTAAAATGTCAGGTCATTTTGAGACACCCTTTATTTCTTCGCTTAAGAAATAGAAATGTGACTGGAATGTACCAAGAGAGGACAAATATATCGTAGAAACGTCGAGCAACGTACCTGGGAGGCATAGCCCGAGCTCGTTGTTGTCTAACCGCCGCGCTTTGTAACCTCAGAGCTTGCTGGGATAACCGTGCCTGCTGCTGGTGATTCGACAAATTTGCGGAATCCCGGGGGCCGGATTGCTGCTGTTGTTGTTGCTGCTGCTGTGAATTGCAGGAGGTCTGATCAAGCGCTACCTGTGCCAGGTACTCCCTCAGCTCGAGTTGACTCGTTATGTGCTCAAGACGATTCGGCTGGATCCTCGGGCAAGTCGAGTCCGACCATGGCGGTGGTGGGGTGCGCGAACGTGACAGCATTGCGAATTTGAAGCGAAGATACTCGTCGTAAGTGGGAGGTAATCCTGACTGCCAAGTTTCGCAAAATATTATCCTCGTTTTTCTCGTGATTCTCGTACTTTATTTACATTCAATTATTGCAGAACAATTATCATCGTTAATTAAATACGCTTTTTACTGTAATTCTCGACGTTGTCATTTGAGGAACGAAATTTTCAAATGACGATGTATTTTCAATATTATCGTTTCTGTAACACCTGCGAATGTTACGAATGACCCGTAGGTTTAATCAACTGGAAAATATGGATTAGATCCCTCATCACTTCATTAATCGAATGTCACAAGAAGAAGAAAAAAAAATCGCTTGCAGGACTTTTTTCCTCCGATCCAAATGGAATATTTTTCCATCGATGACCGTCGAAATTCATTTACATTCCTTTGTTTTCCGATCTCTTTTCATTCCCCCTTGCGCTATCTCTCTCTCTCTCTCTCTCTCTCTCTCTCTCTCTCGCGCGCTTTCGTGTTCGTTTTTCTCTCCCGTGAATTATAATCGGGGCAAATGGGATATCTGAAGGACGGCCGAGGAGCTTTAGTCCTAAGGATCATCCTCGCCTGTGCTGAACGCGAGCTTTCAGTTCACCGAACAAATATAGGAAATCGGTAGAAAAGAGAAAGCCAATAAAGAACAGAGAGAGGGAGTGAGAGAGAGAGAGAGAGAGAGAGAGAGAGAGAGAGAGAGAGAGAGAGAGAGAGAGAGAGAGAGAGAGAGAGAGAAAGAAAGAAAGAGACACTGAGGAGGAAGGTCGAGAGCGAAAAGGAGAACTTCACCAAGGGTACTTAGAGTAAGGAAGTAAAAAAAAACTAGCTCCGTCGGGGCAAAAAAAGGAAAGCATCCAACCCTCTCCCATGAAGGGAGAGAGAGAGAGAAGGCAAATTCAATTTGGCTGCGATCGGGAGACCGCGAGAGCGAAAAGGGACAAAGACGATTGGCCGGGGGAGAGATAGAAACGCGCACATCAGTGTGACGCTTATCCAATAAAAGCGACGGCCGTCCCGAGGTCGTTCCTCACGATACTCTACCGCAAACAAACGGAAGATAAATATGTACGGGCCGTTTCGTGCACAACTTCACTGTCGTTCAACTTCAAGCTCTGGTCCGTTGCGCTGAAGAAAATAACTTTTGAGAATATTGTAGAAAAATAAAAATATCATCGTCCACTCAAAATTTGAGCATCTACCCGATCACGTATCATCCCCTCAAAGGCCAAGCGATCACTCAACCAAGAATAAACCTGGGCTAATACGTGGATAGGTGACCGGTAGATCGTCTACTGGCTTGAGCACCGACCATTAAGCGACAAACCGTTCTACCGAGTCGTCTGTATCGTCACACGTTTAAAATTAAGTAATGAGATTGGCAACGTAGCCTTCGATCTGGCAACACTTGAGACGCGGGACTTGGAAGGTCGTCAGGTGAATATGTGATGCGCCTTCAATACGAGTTTAAACTCGCTAGAGTCATTTGGTTGTCCGTAGCGATTTTTTTTCGTAAAACAGTTTTTACTAGTGCGTTCTAAAAGTGAGTGACATCAATTTCGAGCCACGGTGTGCTATTAGGTTTTGCTTCAGACTTGGGCACAATGCAACGGAAACTTTTGCAAAACATCAGCAAGCCTACGGAGAAAGTGGCCTACGGCCAAGGGCCCAGTTTTTTCGGTGATTTAAGGCATTTTCAGAAGGAAGAGAGTCGATTGAAGCTGAACCACGCAGCGGAAGGCCTTCATCTTCAAGAACCGATGAAAATGTCGTCAAAATCCGGCATCTTGAGCGTTCAGATCGTCGGTTGACAGTCAGAATGATCGGGGAAGAGTCGAATTTGACTCACACCACCGTTCATCAAATTTTAACCAATGAATTGGGGATGAGAAAAATTGCTGTCACACAGCAATTTTAATAAACGAATTTTTGGCGAGTAAAAACATTCAATGAGGCTCCTCAGCCTCCTTATTCGCCTGACTTGAATTCTTGTGACTTTTTCCTCTTCCCGAGATTGAGAAATCACCTCAAGGGACGTTATTTTGGGGCACTTGAAAAGATTCAAACGGTTGTAACCGACCAGCTAAAGGCTATTCCAGTGTCAGAGTTCCAGCACTGCTATGAGGATTGGAAGAACCGTCTCCAGCGCTGTGGGGCTTGCCGAAGAAGTTATCTTGAGTTGTAATTCTATTCGAAAAAAAAATTAGTCCCATCACTTAATTTGCACAACTCGTATAAAACAGTTCCGTGACTGTCTGACTGACATATAGACAACACCCAACGTGAACCGTTAAAAATAGAAACATGAAATTTGGAAGATACGTTCCTTAGAAGGTGAACTATGAAAGGATTTCTCGAAAATCAGCACCTAAGGGGGTGAAATGGGGTGTAAAGTTTGAATGAAAAATTATATTACTTGCGTGTATCAATTTGAAACTTGGCATAAATATCCTTCAAAATAAATAATAAAACGCATATTGTACGATTTTTTACAACAACCCCGAATTAGGGGTGCAACGGGATGTTGAAGTTTGTATGAGAAAATTGAATTTCCTGCTTTTATCTTAATGAAATTCGGCAGATACGTTTCTCAAAGGGCGCAAAGATGCACTAAAAAAGGATTTTTCGAAAATTAACTCCTAAATGGCTGAAATGGGATGTAAAAGTTTGTATGGAAAATTGTATTCCTTGCGTGTATCAACTTGAAATTCGGTATAAATATTCTTCAAAACAAATAATAAAACGTAAATTTAAGGATTTTTTTAAACAACCGCTAATAAGGGGTGCAACTGGTAATGAAGTTTCTATGGGCGAAATTCCACGAGGGCAAAGCCGTAGGTGGAAGCTAGTAATAATAATAAAGGAATTCAAAATGACAATAACGCAGCGCTAAGTCTGCCCTAACAGTGAACAGGATAGAATCGTAAAATTCCGCAAGAACATATGAAGGAACATTGGAATTATCAAACAATGATTAAACATATTTTGCAAAATAATTCTGGTCCCGGAATCTATCGATTTCTTATATCCATCTTATAAATCTAAAACAAATCACCATAAAAAAGGGATTATCAGTGCAGTAAGTTGCACGAATCGTTGGAGCCCTTATTTTCGATTTTATTTTCCCATAAGCTTGCCAAACAAATCGACGTAATCGTGTTCTCATTCGACGAGAAAATCCCAAGAGGATCTCGCCCATTGTCAATGCTGCGAAACACAAACAAACAACAAAAAAAGTAGAAAAAACATTCTCAAGTTGAAAAATCGCGAGGCACCGAACCGTTTGCAGGTATAAAAACGATACTGTCTCATGAATCAACGTGCACCATTGCGAGGTTTCTCGTCCTCGTAAAATATTTACTCCGTCTGGCGCGCGAATCCCCCGAACGTCTGACTAATACCAAGTCGTATCACTGGCGTTCGACGGTACTCGGGGAAACCAAGCGATGCGCGGTGATACTTTCTTTTTTTTTCACGTCTCGACAAAAATCTTCATCGTCACTCTCGTCATGCTGCCAGATTCCAGTGGGTAAAAAAAAACATCAGCTCGAGGACCGTTTAGCCTTTTGGTGCTTTACCATGTTCCGGATTATCGCGAGAAATTCGTTTCAGACTCGTGTTCGTTATTGGTCCTTGGGAATCCCCAGGCTATGATGGTAACAATGGAAAACGATTAAGAGAACGCGCAATCGTAAATCAAATTAAACGACAGGGTTATACGTCGGAGAGGCTCTTCATGAATGGAAATAACCGCGATTATATTGCAAGCCTAGCGAAAAGCCACCTATTTCCGTCGTCGTTGAGCCCGCGAGAAAGCCAGGAGAGACTCAACCGGGAAAGGGAAGAAGAGCCTTGCGCTTCTGCATCGCTTCTATTATATTACTATCTTACCATATATATATATATATATATACGTATGAAACTACGGAGATTCAGCGAGAACGACGTCACGAACTCCCTGAATTCCACGCGCTCTCCCTCTCGCTCTTTCTCCTACATAATCCGTGATCTTGGAAATGAAACGTAAATTTCTCATCCCCTTGGTTACAGAACCGCTCTCCTCTCATAATGTTAAAAGTGCTTGGTACAACGATGCATAGATATATGTGTATAGTGTGTGTTTGTGTGTATATATATATATAGGAGGGAATAAGCGCAAGAACTTCAGTTTCTCGTCCGTTTCGTTCCTTCTCTTTCCTTCAACCTAACCGGCCTCAGATTTTTCAAGTTAATGGGCCAAGTTGAAAAGTTACCGCCCCCCCCTCCCTCTGCCCTTTCCTTACCGCCCTGTGGCTCCCTTTCCCTCTCACAAACACACACAGTCCTTCTCTCGTTACCGAAATTGCTATTACGCTTGTGGACGAAGAGTATTTTTCCAGTGATTTCCCTATCCTTATTCTGATTTCTTTGATAACATTTTTTATAACTCGGTGTCGAGAGACGAAAGAAAGAGTAGAATGAATGAGAATAATGAGATATTTCAATGAATTTCGATTGCATTGATTTCGAGATAAATTTATTGTGAAAATAGAATGTATTTTTATGGATATATGGAAAGTGACTAAGCATGTAGAACAAGCCTTAAATTTTCAATAAAAAATTTCCGATCAAAACTTTGTCGTAATCGTTTCGACTGTATTCGTTGATATTGAACTTCATTGGAGTAATGCTCTTCGTACAGTTTAATGAATATGTATGAGAGAGCCGATAAACAAAAAATGATCAGCTTTTCAGTACGATACAATTAATAACACTAGAACTACACTAGTGAAATTAATTCTAGATAGTTTTAATAGAAATTAGCTTTTTTTAATATTTATACAGAAAATGTATAGTCTGCTACACCGGAATGATACTGTAATGTTTTTCTTTTAATCCATAAAGTGTTTACTCAATATTTGCACATGATTAGTTTTGTAAATGTTGTAATTTTTTAAATAAAAAATTATAGAGTACGAACTTTCAAAAATAGAATTCAGAATTAATTCTACTGGTGATCCTAACTAATATTATAAATCTGACTTTCTGTCTGTCTGTCTGTTACTCAATCACGCCAAAACGTCTTGATTGATTTCAATAAAATTTAATATGAAGATAGCTTATGGCCTGGGTTAAGACATAGGATAATTTTCATTCTAATATCTAATATTTTTCTAATTATAATATTATATTCTCAGATCTAATCTAATTATGAAATTTAAATGATTATATAATATAATCAATGAAATTAAAAGTGTTGATAGTTTATGACACATAGGATACATTTCATTCTAATTCTAATATCTAATATTTTTCTAATCTGTTTGCCTGATGTTTGTTCCACTATCACGCCTAAACGGCTGAACCGATTTTGATGAAATTTGGCACATATGTAGAGAGTTACTTCGTATAACACATATGCTATGAAAAATACATCTAATATTTTTCTAATTCTAATATTCGACTCGAATCTAATTGAATTATGAAATTATCAGTCTTATATAATTCTTATTATAGGATACAAATAAATCAAATATAATATAAATATATCTAATATTTTTCTAATTATAACATTCGTGGCAAATCTAATGTAATTATCAAATTCAAATTCATATAGAATACAACGAATCAAATATAATTCAAATTTCATAAAATCTAATATCTAATATTTTTCTAATTATAATATTTTAAAGAATCTAACGATAAAACTTTAATTCTCATAGAATACGAACGACTAAAATATAATCAAAATCGAATAAAATGTAATATAATATCACATATTTAAAAAAAATAATCCATTAAGGGGTATTTTAACATAAATTGCGAGATCCACACAGACGAAGTCGCGGGTAGAAGCTAGTAATAAATAATTGTGAAGTTTTCCACCAAGTTCCTTCCATACACAAGTTAACTACTGCAAATTGAAAGTATCATAATTCTTTAACGGGTTGTTCGATCGAGGGCAATTTTTTTTTCAAGTTTCAAATGAACGGACTCATGATACACCCAATCTTAATTGCCTCGGTAGCATTTCGAGCGTCCCCATATCCTTGATACAACAGTGAGAAATGGTTTTTATTTTGTGGACAACTCCACGCGAGCCTCCTCTCCTCGAGAGGTTCAGCAATTTGCGTAAATAAAAATACAGGACACAGAGGGATGATATAGCCGCCGATTTTTCACGGCTCAAGGAGATTCGCCTTTTGGAGTACGAGTCGAAGTCGAGAGAGCGAAGAAAGAAAGTCTGGTTGTATTCCTGGGGGAACAAGATTGCCCAGTTAACCTTGTCCGCCGCCGCGTGTATGTGAAGAAGAGAAGAATTACACGTGAGACGAGACTCGGACAAAAGCCAGTTCAAACAGCGTTGAACAAACCTTTTTTTGCGGATCGACGATGTAACCCAGAGGAATAGAGAGAGATGTGTTTGCACACCTCTCTAAAAACGTGTAAAGTATATTAAGTCCCTAGTACACCGAGAACAGATATCATAGACTGTATACAATTATTATTATTTTGTTTCTTTCTCGGAGGAAAAATTCATCGAGAAGAGCTGAAGAGCTGAAGAGCTGAATCTCTGTCGCGATGATATAACCTCGCTAAATCAGCATTTCTCGAGAATTTTCAAAGTCTCAATTAAAAGTATTAAGAAGAGCGCGAAAAGTTTGGCCTTATTCGAGTTGATGTACTATGGGCAAGGCTTATACGTCTGTTAAAGTAAGCACGACGTATATATATAGAGAGAGAGAGAGAGAGAGATTTATTGTTAATATTTATTATGGCCTAGTTAAACTCTCCGGAAAATATAAAATTACAGATGAAAAAAAAACAAGAAAAATAAAAATACCAACAGTAATACCAACCAACCAAATATAAATTTCATTTAAAACAAAAACAAAAAATAAACGGAGAATTAAAGAATTGAGGATTCGATATAAAACAAAAATAAATAAAAATCATAGAAACGAAGGTTCGATATAATGGAAAAATAATACGAAAAATTAACACTGACACTGGTGGATGTGCGGTCGGGGTTCGGCTTCGGCGGTACTTCGAGTTAAGCAGCATTGCGCGTGGCCAATACTCGAAGCAGTGACCGCTTAACCGTGCACCGACTAGCGCATCAACCAGTGAGCGGAAGGCCAATCCTTCTGATACTTTCGTGTAGATACTTGAGTAAAAGTATTGTCCACCGGAAAATCAGAAGAATATGGGGCCGTCTATACCGGTACGGGTGTTCCACAGTTTCCCCGTAACCTCGGCAAATGCGGTATAGTGTTGCTTAAAACGGCTGTGGACGCAACGGAAGTTAGGTTAGATTAGCGAAGTGCGGGTAGGGAATGATAGGAAAAAGGGTTCAATTGGGAAGGGTAATACGTAAAAACCCGCAAGGGTATACGTTGGAACACTGGAAAAAAATAATAATAATTATTATTATTATGATAATAATAAATGATAGTACAAAAAATTAACAGAAATTTAAAAAATAAGTACTCAATATAATACAAAATCGAACAGAAATAACGAAAATTAGAGAAAAAGATTTCGATATAAAACAAAAATAAACGGTGCAGGTGACAATGAGATAAAATATAAAATATAGTAGGAAAAAATAAAGAAAGAGAGATAGAGAGAAAGAGAGAACGAGGCAGAGAGACAGGGCGAGAGATAAACAGTTGGATGGACAGACAAATGGTTACAAAGGTGGTGAGAAAATAGTATTATTCGTCCTTCTAGCACTTTTATTCTTTCTCTTTAATTCCCATCTCTTTTTCTCCCTTTCTTGCAAGTTCTCTGCTACCTTTTATTCTCTCTCTCTCTCTCTCTCTCTCTCTCTCTCTCTCTCCCTCTCTCTCTCTCTCCATATTTATTTTCTATAACCCCTTCCTGATCCTTCTCTCTCAGTTAAGCGACTACTTTTTCTTCATTTAAAGAATACAGTACAAGAGCAAACAGCACTGAACGTTCATTCCCAACGTTCAGGGTGGAGAAGCCGTGAAAAACTCAATTTATCGCAGCGAAGGACTATCGGATAGGTCCGTTTACTCCTCTGCACCTTATGCGTGTGTATATATATATATATATATATATATATACATATAATATATATATGGACCAACTTGAGTATGGAGAAATGAAATGCAAATAGGCGTTTTTGAAAGAGAAAAGCGTCGTAAAAAGAGGTAAAAAAAACTCGACGCGGTAAAATACTACTGGGTTGGTAGATTATTTTGTGATCCGGAGCTACGCAGTCGAGGTCGCGTGAGACGCCAAGTTTTTTTGGCACAAGGGAGCCATTTTTTTGTGGCTCCCTCTAAAGTTTGGGTCTAGAATATATGTATATCTAGAGCTTCGAGACGCCGATAAAAATTTATGTTTCGGTTTAATGTAAAAGGCTAAAAAGAACGTACGCGAATATACAAAAAAATTTTCCGATTTTCTCAAGTGCTTATGTTTCGTGAATTGTTAAATTTTTTTTTATTGTTTTTTTTTTCAGGAATAATGGAAAATAACGAAATAATATACATGGAGACTTACGTGGCAAGTTTTAGCTACGGCAACGTCGTAGGTCGGCGGCGGTGATGTCATAGACGGAACCGCGTAAACGAGCTGGGATGAGCGATTCGACGCGTTCGTTTGATTGCTGATCGACAACGTTTCGTCATTTACGATCGGCAAAGAGCTCGGCGATGTCTCGTTTATCGTCGCATACAAAGCTTCTGGTATCGCATTCTCCCGTATACCACTGCCCATTATGCTTGAGCCCGAGTCTAAAAGGCATCAACGAGAGAAACGCGGGAACGCCGTGAATTAACAAACTGAGATTTTTTTGTGCTAAAGCTATTTATTTTTTTTTTAAATCTCATCGAGTGAAGTAAATAGTCAATGGTCTCAAAAAGAATCAGGCACAGTTGTTTTTTTTTCGTTATAGTACAAATTACTTGATCAGATGATTTTTTTTTAACTTTTCCTAAATGGTTTTCTATTTTTTTTTTTAAATATATAATTATATATACAGTACTGGACAAAAAAAAAGTACGCACTAGTCGAAATTTCTTACCGCACTATAATTTATATAGCGGACTGAAAAATAAAGGTAATTGAATTTCCCAAGTGGCGTTTTAAAGAGGACAAGTTTGCCTTTATTTTGCTTTTTTAGAAAATTCTCTACATTTTTTTTCGGCCGGGTATGTACTTTTGAACGAGGCCATTTTTCGGTTATTTTTTGGCCATCGAAAATTAACTGCAAAGTTTGTAGAACATTTTTTCCTCGGTTTTTTTCCATGGTAAACTTAAAAAGGATATCAAAATCTACATTTTTTTTTTAGAAGGTCTCGTACAATTTTTTTTGCCCCAGTATTGCATTTTTTGCTAAAAAAGACATATTTCAGGAAAAAAAGGCGTTATCGAAGAACTATAGGATTTCAGAAGAAATGTCAAGAGGGTAAAAAGTTATACGGGTTCACACTGGAGTGGTTAGAATTTTTTCAGAATTTTATTTGAATTTTTTTTTTTTACCATTTTTGGTTGGATCTTTGATGAGTGAAGAGGCTCCACTTGGGAATTATGGGGTCTAGGACAATATATTGAGAAAGGAAATTTGTTTACATATTCATTTTTAATCAACAAAATTTATTTTTATTTTTTTCATTTTCATTTTTTTATTTTAATTTTCAAAAATAAAAAAAAACATCTAGAAAATGTGTAGTTAATTAAAAACATGTACTTGTATATATATAATGAGTATTAAGATCAATATATATGTCATATACAATAATAGCGACATGAATAATATCAAGACATATATGCCTAAACACATGCACACGTAATAAAAATTATATCATATTTATTTTATACAGAATATAATTTTTTTAAAGTAATTGATTGTTCACTAATACTTCATATATATTTATATATGTTTATGAAAAGTTTATGAAAAATAAAAAGAATAAAAAACAATAATAAAATGAATCATTTGAACGAAAACGAATAAGGAAAGGAATTAACTAATAATTAATAAGGAATTAAAGAGGAAAATAAAAATTAAGAAAGAAATAAAATAATATTTATTTTTCTACTTAAACCTTTCGTTTTTTATTAATACTTCACACACACACACACATATATATATATATATATATTTCTATAAAAAGTGTATGAAAAATAGATTCAGTATAGAGAACAAATTCTTATTTTTTAAATGTCAATAAAAGATTCAGCCTCAAAACGCCGACAATCTTACCGATATAGGTGTAATGAGAATCCGATCTCTCTGCACTTCTCGTTCTTCTCGACGCATTGAGACGTTTTTCCTGCTGATTACCATTGTTACTCGTGTGATGAGAATGTCCATTCATTTGTTCGGCAACGGAACTCGTACTGCCGGTATCGGGTGCTCTCGTTTTCGGTCCTTGATGCCTCGCGTGATTATCCTGTTGCTGTTGTTGCCGCTTGGAGCCCCGGCCACCTTCGCCACGGCTCTTCGACGACGATTTTGGTATGAGAATCGTCAGATTTCTGGTTGACAGAGCGTTCGTTGATGGGGCTGAGCCGTTACGTGATTTCGGTGTTTCGAGTGCTATACCGCAGCCACAGATCGGTGCGTTTTCGTTAGGCATATTCTGCAATTTCACGAGGACAAAACACGAACGAGCGACATGAAAACGTGCACCGACTCCGATGCACTGTTGTAGGGGCGGGTGGGGCACAATGTGTCACGGGGCACTGCGAGCCACATGCGCTTTCTCAGAGGTTTGTAGCTCGTAAATTCCGAAATTTTTTGTGATGGATCGTGATTTATATTCAGTTTCGGCTGGTCTAAAAAAAAGTTAACAGCAGCTCGTAAAGAATTATTTAAAAATACAAAAATAATTTGAACCTCGAAAAAAAAATTCGCTTGCTGGGAAAACGTCAAATATTGTGGGGCAATTGTGTGGGGCACAATGCGTCATCGAGTTGTTGAGCACAATGAGTCGACTCCCAATGTTATTGGCAAATAATACCCGTTGTGAAATTTTCGGTATGTATGAACATCTGTTATCTATGTTAGGAAAATATAAGAAGTTCAACTGGCTCGTTGTATCCTACGTTTCGCAGCACTTGACACACTGTTCCCACCTATCTGACATATTGTACCCCATCCGTGGGGCACAATGAGCTAATCCGCAATTTTTTTTTCGATCCCATTATTTTAGGATTTTTAATCTTTTTGCAAAAAATATGGTAGCTTTATTGTACACCCAAAGGTCTATAAAATCGGTTATGACCTTTTTTTAAATCAGACTACTTTGGTAAGAGTAAAAATTCGTTAGAAAACAAGTGACACACTATGCCCCAACTTTCCCTACTTTTGCAAAAATTGTCGTAAGGATCCAATTGGATTCCTATACTTGTTTCGACTTCCTTATAAGGATCCTAATTAGAATCCAATCCTCATACATTGGATTCTAATGGGGATTCCCCATTGGAATCCAACGTACGAATCCAACTGGAATCCTAAAGGATTCCCACATCACCGAACGGAATCGGATACGATTCTTGATGGATCCCATCGCATTCTGTCCGTTGAATTTTCTGAACGGAATATCTAGATATACAAAATGAGTGGATGTTCAAAAAGTATAAACCTCATCTTGAAAAAGTATAAATCGTTTAAAAAATATATCTTAAAAATCATTTCGAATCGCAATCACGGAAAATCGACTGCAATTATCGTTTGTTACTTATTTGACTGCACTTCGGCATAAGAGCTACCAAAGAGTGCGCGCTACCAAATAGTACGTAGTGCTTAAAATTTGTTTATTTTTTCTTGTATTGGCAACACCACCTAATCTTCCAGTGGCATATGTCGTATCAAGATGTTGGACAACAACTCACTTCGTTAACGTATTTGTTCCCAATTTTGTAACTAATAATAGATTTTCGATCTTTTTGATCTTATTTTTTTTAACAATTTTAATCACGTTTTGTAAGGTTTGCGATTAATTTGAACCCAACGAATGTTATTAACTTTGAAATTTGTGAGCCAAATTTTGTTTTTATCGAGAGGTTATGTCGCTGTTTTGCTTGCTTACGAGAATTATAGTGACCATGGACTAAAAACACGCATTTGATAAGAGTACACACCCAAAGAGTGCGCACGCTTAACAAGACTGATGATCTCACTTCGCTCTCATGCGCACGCTTAGCTTCTACGTGTGTCACTGCGTACTCTTTGCAACACAGCATCCTAAGAGTGCGCACGGGACGATTTCTAAGTTTAAGCCTTTTTGTAAATATTTTTTGAGATTGTTACTTAAAATTTATATTTAAAATAATGTTCCTAAATGATCGAAGCTTGATTTAAATAAGAAGTAAAAAGTGTATTATCAAAGTTGATTTTTCTAGAAATAAAAGTTTATAAAGTGCGTACTCTTTGCTGGCTTTACCCTATCACCACCCATGTACACGCTCACGAAGCGTGCAGGTTATGTTTCAACACGGGGTTTTTTTTTCTCGTGAATCTTCACATATTTTCGATTTGTACGTGGTACGATTTCTCAAACGACGTTCATTAGGGAACACTGCAGAATCTAATTGGACCCCAATCTCCCTATGTCCGGTGTCCGTAACAAATCCAAAGATGCGGATGCATCTTGGGCCTCCCTAACAAATTTGTGCACGGGATCACGAAAGGATTTTTTTTTTTGACGTCCAACACATTCCGGTTGAGAATTAAAAATAGAAAATTCTCAAACGACGTCAATTGGGAAATAGCGCGGAAAATCCACTCGGATGTGGAATTCCTACGTTTGGCGTACCTATCAAATCCCTATAGGAATATGGTAGGAACTGGAGACTCCCCGATAAATTTCTATACGCGTACTTTCCCAACAAGGGGAAAAAAAATTGTGGAAAATTCTGATGGCAATTTTTAGAAAACATTTCAGCGAAGATTGAAACGGTTTTTTTTCGTCCGAGCTCATTCTTGATGTTTTTTACGTTGGTACGATAAAAAGAGTAGGACAAATTCTACACGAAGACGAAGTTTTACATGAAAATTGCTGAACGACCCGCCGAAATTGCTCTACTTTCCGCGGACTCCCCCGCGTCTCCCATACTCGCACATGTCGTACAATGGATTAAGGGCGGAGACGATATTGGACCCCGGGGTATCGTCGGGCACTAATATAGATATATATATATAACATTTATGGATTGATGTGGGTATGTGTGTATGTATGTAGCCTGGGGATAATTTTGCTGACGAAGAAGCGACGGAAAGAACAGCGTGAGAAAAAGAATGGATGTTTTACGACTCCACAAAATCCTTACAGATACGAGACGATGCTCGGCCTGATATTCGCGTGGGTCGAACAATTGTTGCCACACGGAAATTGAATTACGTGAATGACATCGTCGTCGTCGTCGTCGTTTTCGTCGTCGTCGTCGTCGTCGTCGTCATCGTCTTTACGTCGTCTACCTCCTCCTTCGCTTGTCTTACTTGCTAAACGAACGACCGCAACGAACACGGCGTAAAAATGTATTAAATCTCCTTATTAAATTAATGGACCTGGACCATTACGACGAGAAACAACTTTTTTTAAGCTCGTAAACACAGAAAAAAAATATATGTATGGGAGTTGCAAGAACGTCAAGATCGCTGCGTTTGGAACTACCGATTACTGGGACATCGTAATATAAGAAAGAACATTTTTCATTGAAGTTTTTTGCGGCCAAACGAGATCAAACTGAGCCAAAAATATCAATATATATAAAAGGAAAAGTCCTGACTGAATGACTGACTGACAGATCACCGCATAGGCTGAACCGCTGAAAATGGAAACGTCAAATTTTGACAGTAGTTTTCTTTTTATGGTGTAACCTTTCACTGAGAATGGGTTTTTTTTCGAAAATCAACACCTAAGGGGGTGAAATAGAGTATTAAAGTTTGTATAGAAGATCTTATTCCGTGGGTCGATTGACTCGAAACTTGTTTTATACACTTTTCAAAGTAAATAAGAAAATACGTGTTTCCAGGTTTTCCGAAGATCAACCTCTAAGAGGGCACTTTCATACTACTATTTCATTAAGGCCTTAGGTCACTCTAGAGGCCAAAAAAGGGCATATTTTATTTTTAAGGGCAACGGCCGGACCAGCAGATCCTATTATTTTTGAGTTATGATGAGACACTAAAGTTTTTTTTCGATTATATAATATATAAGAATAGATATAGAAGTACGTAGGATTATTTTGATATATTGTTTTTTGTCAAAATAGCGTATTTCTAAAATAAAGAGTATAAAATGCCATGAGGAAACCGTCAGAAAATTGTTTATAAAAAAGGAACTATGCAATACAATAAAAAAATCCTGCGTAGTGCCTCAGTAAATGTAATTCTAAATATACAGTTAAAACTTGAAGTGAATCGGTTGAAATTTGGTTGAGTTGAGTCCGGCCGACTTGAAAAATGTAATTTTGAGATAAACGCGTTTAAAGTTAGTAGAAAGTCACGACATGAATCAAGAGGGGTTGCGCTAGAATTCGAAAATCGAATACTTAGAGATTTTTGACATCCATAATCTTTTGGAATATAATTTTATAGGTACTAAGGTACATTTTTAACAAAAAAAAAAACGCTTTTTGAAAAATCCTAGAGTGGTCTAAGGCCTTAATTACCAACCCTTACCTCAGTCAGTAAGTTTACCACCGTGCCTGAGAAATATGACAGTCTACCTTCTTTCTTTATTCCTTACTTTTTCTCTCGTTGTTTATCTGTTTTCTGGATCAAATCTTAAACTCCATGCGGACAAAGTCACGGGCAAAAGCTAGTCATTCAATATGCAAGGCCAAATTAAGAGATACGTTGGTTGAAGTAATGGACGTAATTGTTCTGTATTTCATAAAAATAATTTTTTTAAACCAACCGATGATTATATTGCTTGCAAGTTCATTCTTATTTTATTCTTAAGTTCCCAAAATTGGCTAACGTATGGAATAATCGAACTCGTTGGAGAAATAGTTGGAGAAATAGCAAAAGTATTTTTACTCTTCGGGCATGATTGTATGCTGAGAGCAATTAATAGAAAGAAGAATTGCAAAATTTTATTATGAAGCCAACGGTCGAACTTTTTAGCAATCAGAAGTAAAGTTTTTTTTATAGACCAACAGTTCATACTTTTTTTATTCATTTGAATTGAAAACAACCGTGCGTTCAGTAAAATTAAGTCTTTTATGGTATACTTGATATCTTCAATAAGGTTTTTCAATAAGATTTCTGTTATATGTTTTTGTTTTAAGGCTCTTATTGTTTTAAGAATTATTTCCACAAACTAGGTATTGAGAAGAAATGAAGGCCGTTATAATTTAATTTGTATCTTAATAAATTTTATGATTTGATGAAGCTTAAGGAAACTTTTTTCACTGAATATGTAAAGGGGCGAAGCCAATTAGAATAGGCTAATGAGAGACTCGAATAATACGAAATAGAATTTCAAATATGCACAATATCAAACAGCACGCAAATTAAAATTCACCGCGCGTAATAAAAATGACTTGCGAAAATATATAAAGGTTTATAATTATTAGCTCGGTTTTTTTTGCTCCGCGAACCTTCAGCCGCCAGTTTTGCATCGCATTATCTGTGTACGTGCTTTCGCAATCAGCGTTGATTTTCATTTAACGCCCCCGCGGATCCGCCGAACGATCTCATTTCAACCCCCTTCTCCCTCCGCGTACAATTTATATACATAGCTGGGTCGTTTGGTCGTTTAAGTTCGCTGATTCTCCACCTGGCTGTTTCATACGTCGAAGAGGTCGAAGGCAACGGGCGTAGCCAGGCTGCTCGAGTTCGACATCTAGGGGCTATTTCGTGTTAAACGGAACGTGTCAAATTTGCCAGAATTTTAAGAAGTGTCTCACATTCGAATAGGCTTAAAAAAAATTAAAGGACCATCCCAGTGTAACATTTTTTGAAAATCTTTTTTTTTGCTTTATCCAAAAATATTGACTTTCATAGACATGCTGTTACATTTTGTTCGCTAAATTTGAATTATTCTGGTCGCTACAGGCTTTCTGAGAAAAAGGGATTCGACCAGCTGCCTGAGACCTGGCGCGGACGGTGCGCCTAGCTTAGCGTTTTTCTCCTAAGAAAAACGCGTTTTTTTCGAAACGTCATTTTTCAAACCGGTGAGACATTTTAAACGAAAATTTTTTAAGCATGTTGAGCAGTCGGGTAAGTTGGGCAATCGAAGTATCTGGAAAACTAAGCACCGCACGCAGGTGCATAAAATGGCGGAAAGAGAGGTATGGGGGAGGAGAACAGATCACGCCAACGCCCGTTGCCATGCGGCGCACGAGACGGTAACACGGGACGTTTCATTATTTTTAGCACCCAAAAGTAAAAACAAAAACGTGATTGAAAGATTTTTTTCTACCATTGTATGAGAAGAAACATTTCAAAGTTCATTGCAATTAATGTTAATGTTGCAAAACCTAACTAATTAGCAAGCAACTGTTTGTTAATTACTTCGTTGTACCCAATCATGTTGCATACGTCTGATTTTTTAATGCGATTCTTACTTACTATAGACAAAAAAACTTACTACAGACTTTTTTTCCCAGATAAAGTTCCCATTGACCAAAGTAGGTTTCATTTTGATACGGCAGACTGTTAAGGAATTACAGGACGATAATTCCAAACTTGCTCAACATGCCCCTCCCTACCCTAATACTCAACGAACCGTAAGGGTATACGTTGAAACTCAGGAAATAAAAAAAATTAATACTGCTCTTTGGGTGAAATTTACCGCATACGTGTACATGTGCGGATTTGATGGCGAAACGCAAGCATTGCTACCTCAAACTGGCTTTGTTCGCGCTCCATGACGCGTAAAGTGAGAGCTATAGCTGTCATTTTACCCAGAAGATTGCCGCTGTCGTAACAATCGTAGTAGACGTTCACTGTATTTGTATACGCGGGGAACGGATCCCTCACAACCGCCGATTCTTCATTGTGGCTTCCGGAAAATGCATCTCCTTTATATGCAGAATCTTTCTATGTCGAAGCTTTCGTTCTCTCTTCGCTCCGTCTCTCTTCTCCCCTCCCACTCTTTCGTTTTTACACTCTTTCGCAGTTTGCGCACGTGAAATAATGTCCCGAGGGAGCCTTTGCTTTTATGAATACATCGGAACCGTTCACCAACTTTGTACAAATAGCACAGTGTACATTTCTGAAACAAGCTTGCGTATTGTCTTCTGGAAAACGTCCTCATTTTTCTTGCATATATTCGGACGTTCCTTTCGTATGCCCTTGCGGTCTTTTACGAGCCCAGCCCTTTTGCATCAGGGCGCAGGTCTCGCCCACTGCGCTGAGTTTACAAACCGTCAAATTTTTTTGTTTTTTTCACGTCCTCCCAACGAAAAACATCATGAATATGAATGACGAGGAAACGCCAAAAAGTTGACCACAGGCAATTTATACGCCGCGAATAACCTGAAAAAAAATTTGTGTTTTTCGCCACGAAAAATCATAATTTTCTAGCAAATGACTCAACGACCAATTAATTTTTTCGCAGCCGAATTCTATGTATTATATCTCCATTACGAGTATAAACAAAATATATCGCCATTACGCATATAAACGTATCGTGGAGGGAAATTTTTCACCAGAGAGAATATTCCGCAACCAATCCTCATATTTCATAACGTATTTATTCGTAAATAGGATTTTCGGGGTCTCGGGAATGAACGAAAATAGGAGCAAAGGATAATGAGAAGAAGTATCACATAAATTGAGCAAATTTGATTTCCTGTACTCGCAGCGAATACAACATCGAGGAATTCGAATTATTCATAACATCGATAAACGATAATGCTAACTATTTGCAGCGCCTAAATGAAACGAATGATTCTCACGGTAAATATAAATATCCATGAACAAGCTGCATTGGAAAACGGACGGAATAACGAGCAAAGTGCAAACGCGGAATATGCGTACACACCGACCATGGCGTAGCGAAAACTCGCAGTAGTACAGCGTTATTCGGTCAGCCCGTTATTCCCCATCCGCTGCTTTCTACATTTTTGTCGTTCGTTCGTTGTACGCTCTGGACCGCACGGGTCAGCATTGCCAGAGAGAGAGAGAGAGAGAGAGAGAGAGAGGAGAGAGAGAGAGAGAGAGAGAGAAAGAGAGAGAGAGAGAGAGAGAGAGAGAGAGAGAGAGAGAGAAAGAGAGAGAGAAAGAGAGAGAGAGATGAAGGAGTGGGGCAACCGAAGAAACGCTCACCCGGTTTTTTGCCAGGTAATAAAATTTAAAACCTTAACGAACCTGGTGCGTAACGAACTAGGAACCGAGTGTTGTCACATGGCGCCTGTGTTCTGAAACAGCTTGATCTACTTGTCCACGCGAAGTCTACGAATCGGCTACGATAAAGTAAATTCGTGCGTCCAGCCAATATGTTATTCCGTCTTCGTCACAATTTGCATCGAAAAGTGTATTACGTGCAAACAAAACTATCAGAGGGATGGAGGTGATGACAATTCAAAGGCACACAAAATTCGTAAGGATATATAGAGCTGCAGGAATTTGGAGATGTAAATCCCTCAACTATTATAAAAAAAAACAAAAGAGTCCGCGTATGGGGAAGAAAAAAAGAGACATATGGAAAAAGTTCATTTTGAACTTGTTTTATCTATACAACTTTAGCTGTCAGCAGATTCGGCTTTTGAGCACGATTTAAAAAAACTTCTTCAAAGGATTTTTTTCGTTTGAGTTCCAGAATGTGCTTGAACTTACCAGCGTCTGAACATGCTTGCATGATCCAAGGATAATTTTCGAGACGCTGGGTTTTATATAATGTTGAGAGTAGGCTTTTATGAGGACGTTCCTCGAAGTGGAATCTCTTCAAAATATCCTTCTCCCATATATATAATGGATATATACATATTAAACCCCAGATGAGAATTTCCGTTCAGCTTCATTTTACTCGTTTCGTTGTGGATTAAGCGGGTGACGGGGAATTAATTTGACCCTCGAGTGAATGGATGAAGAGGCAAGTCCAGGTACGTGCATGAATGGGAATATGCGATCCAGAGAGGAAAAGCGACGTACAACATTCGTTCGTTGAAAAGGGCGAGAAGGATCGAGAGAGAGAGACATAGAAAGAGAGAGAGAGAGAGAGATAGGGATATAGACTGCCGTAGCTAAATCCGCAAAATTAGACCATGGCTGCCTCTATCTCTTCTTGCATGCTGTGCCAACCCTTATACACTCTCCTCGTTACGTCTCGTAATACGGGTCGTACATGTACCGCATATATACACATATATATATTTAATGTGTGTACACATATATTCGGGGAATGAAACGAAGAAAGAGGGTCTGAGGGAGCGAAAGAGCAAGAGAGAGAGAGAGAGAGAGACTGTCTGCTGAATCGTTCGAATTCTACTCGCACGACGATTTAACGAAGCAAGCACGAGAAGCTTCATCCCGCGGTACGAGTTCCTCTGGTACGTCGTTGCAAAATCAGGCCGTACCCTCGATGACCTTGTACTCTCAAGTCCCGTTTACATACACCTAGAGGAGCTGATGCGCAAATTCGAAAGAGATTCAATTTTCACCTTTGCCACGTTTCGAAATGAAAACGTTGGGAGAAAAAAAATATCATTCTTCGGTTATTATTGCACAGCGTTAGTCTCGGAGATGTAAAAACCTACTGGTTATGGAATAACCATGAGAGCGTTTGTGTGGATCCAGAGAAAATGGATTTTGAGGCCTTGGGACTTTGAGAACGGTCCTCGTTGCCGCCCACACTGCAAATCCATGCGTGTTATTTGTTACACGTAAGGTGTGTAATTTTAGGAATTAATATGTGTAAATGCCTAGCGCAACCCCTCTTGATTCATGTCCTAACTTTCTCCGAACTTTAAACGCTTTTATCTCAAAACTACATTTTTCAAGTCGGCCGGACCCATAACTCAAACAAATTTCAACCGATTCACTTGAAATTTTAACCGTATATTTAGAATTACATTTTCTGAGGCACTACGTAGGACGTTTTAAATTATATTGCATAGTTCCTTTTTTATAAACAATTTTTTGACGGTTTTCTCATGGCATTTTATACTTTTTGTTTTAGAAATGTGCCATTTTGGCAAAAAAAAACAATATATCAAAAAAATCCTACATACTTCTATAGCTATTCTTATACATATATAATCGAAAAAACTTTAGTGTCTCATCATAACGCAAAAATTATAGGGCTGTTCGTCTGGCTGTTGACCTTCCAGAAATAAAGGCGTTATCGGAAGAATGCTACACAGTGGCTATTTTGACATGTATCGCTGTGAAAAAATAATTTTGTATACTCAATTACGTGTATAATAAAACCCCTATTTTGTAATTCCGATTTATTTTATGGTTTCACTGAAAAAAAATCACAAAATATCCCCTTTTTGCCTCTAGAGTGGCCTAAAGCCTTAATGAAGTTTTTATCGGCCAAATTCCACGCGGGCGAAGCCGCGGGCGAAAGCTAGTATGTACATGGTTATGTTTGAAATAATCGATAGCATGATATTTGATAAAACTCCTTAATTATCACTATGATATTAACTAATTGATATATTTTATGTGATACAACAAATAATTATAGGCATTTTATCTGTTATGCCATATGTGCGATTCAACAATAAAATGCAGCAAGCATTTATTGTTGTACCCTCGACAGGGTAGGGTCAGTGTGCGTAGTATAGGTAGGTAGGTTGTAGGTTCGCTTCCACGTGTAGGCATGACTATGTTGTAGAAAAAAAAATCACTTCCGGACGTTTGAGAATGACGAATTATAATGAAAAATCATTAATATAGAATTCTAAGTTGAGTTTTTTATTTTATTTTCGATTTATGAAATATTCTACAATATGTATTTCCTAGGCAGTCTGCGATGCCTTGAACCAACACGCACGCAGTGCGGAAACATAATCTAATAACACACAAAATATGTCTAGATATAATACACTCAAGTGTGTAATTCAAAACGCATGAAGCAAATCCCGAAATAGACAATTGGAAATGTGTAACACTGTGATCATGTAGCCGCGTTATAGGTAACAACACACTTGAATTTGCAGTGTACTCTCCCCATACTTGATATACTGTAAGCACATTTTTTAAATCATCTTTTGGCGTATTTCATAGCGTATATACAACGCTGACATCAAAGCTCCTGTGACGCTCCATCCCCTTCGATATCCCTCTCGTTTTACAATCCCCCGTTTCATCCCCCTGACTAATTCCGGAGCGAAGCTGCCGCCGTTGCTGCGCGTAGTGAACGTGAATTAACGAGGAGTACTGGGTCATGTGTAATTTTAACGCAAACATCACCTGGAACACGCTACCCCACCCGTTCATCCCCTTCGACGCGCGTTACGAAAAGCCCCTCAACATTCGCGACGTTTGACGCGAGGCATCAACGTGTGTGATTCGTTTTCATTCTCGCTGCCTGAATTTCGAAACTTAATTAGTAGTTGGTTAAATACGGCACATGTACAGACTGTATATCTCTACTTGTTAGTAATCAACGTGAGGAAAAATGGAGATGTCGGCAGCCCTGGCATCTGCGCCAAATCTTGAGCAAAATAAAATACTTTTGAACATTTTTATCCGAGTTTTTTTTAAGAGGTCAAGCAACTCTGCGATTTTGGAAAACGAGAGGTAATTTTTTTTTGCTTAAAATATGTCTAAGGGTCTTAAAAATGTTATACCAAAATATGATGGGTTGGCAAAATCTCCAAGTACCCCAAACATCTATAATCTATGCATGGAGGCAAACGCGCAGCGCATCAAGTTTCCCGAACATTCGCTGCCGGAAACTGCAAATGAGGTATGAATCAGCTTCAGGGCGCTCAGTAAGGAAACAGAGAAGCAGGACATCAATGTGAAAGGCTAATTGTATGGTGGAGGCATCACCGATCAGAGGTAAATGAGAACTTTCTAGATTTTGTAATACTGGATAGGGGGAAGTCCCCCAGTGGCAGACACCCAAGGTTTTCAGACAACGAAACAAAAACACTGCTTTGAGAAATCTAACTTTATTCATGAAACCAAAATGAATAAACAAAAATGCGACATCTGCATAAACATACTTAAAACCTTAAATCAAACTTTGGTATAAAAAATTGCAGTCACTGCAAGTGGCACTAATACGGGACGAACTTAACTTCGAGCCGACAGCGTTGGACATCTTCAAAACATCGTGCATCGATCGCATATGTAGGCTTCTGGACATTCAGCGATGTCTGCACATGCTTCATGAGCCCATCCACGGCAGCTGAAGCCCTGTATCCAGTCTTCGTCGTGGTTCTCTAAGCATACTACACAAGTAGTTTCTAACTGGAGTCAAAGTTTTCGAGCCGCGTTCAATCCGCAAAATAAAGGCCTCCTTCCCCGACCAAAGATCGGTGATAGCGGATTATCGGGTACCTAAACGAGGGTTCAATGTTGGTAATACCAATACGATAGAGCATCCGATGAACCTTCCTAATGGCAGAAACTGGCCATTGAGGCTCAAAAGAGGTCAATGCAGAGTGGTACTGAACCTGTGAAACCCCAGGTGGGCCTACTTCGAGGGCTCCCGCAGAACCTACTGGCCCCCCTTTCGGCCTACTGTAGGCATACTGTAGACACTCTGGACCCTCCATTCAGCCTACCGTAGGCGCACTGTAGATCCTCCGGACCCTCCATTCAACGAAAACGTATTTATTACGTCATCGAATGGGTTACCGATCAGGCCACAATGGAGTGTTGATGGAGGAGATATCGAATTTGGGCTCAAAGCAGGTGGGGTCGAGGCAACAGACTTGAGATCGGGAGCAGGTCAAGGAGACCTGTGTTTTGCACGTTTCACTGAAACTGGGGGTCGAGAGAAAATTTGAGAGGACTAACAGTGGCTACACTGGACTAAATGGAGGCCTCTTCATGGCACTGAACTCGACAAATGGGGTTTGGTAGGTTCAACGGAGGCTGCTGTCTTGTGCATTACAAAAGAACTGGGTCCTGCGAGTGTTCAGAGAAGGCTATAAAATTCGACTCGGGATGTTAGATATTTGAGTTAACGGTTCCTTTTTCTTTGCGTTATCTCCACATTTTCCTTTGGCCTTTACACCTTTCGTTTTTTCCCCTTCTTTTCTATCGCTGTCTTAAACTTATTGCGAATTCATTTCTTTTTGTCCCTAACGTTCTTTTCATTCTCTTGCCGAGTTCAATTAATTTGTGCAATTTTTTTTCTTCCTTTAGATATGAAAATGAGATTTTGCAGATTTATTTTTTTATCGGCTTATCCGATAGACTGTGTTTCCTGCCCTATTCAAATCGATTAAATCGTGAATTGATAACTATAAAATTGCCGCTGTTACTCTCTCACTATGGTATGTGTTTCACGGTCTTAAATTGATTGTATCGATTCTTCCAGATACCTTCGCGTACATTGCAATATGAATTGAATACGAGAATACGTACTCGCGGATGAAGCGAGGTAGAAAATTGAAGCGAGGAATGGACAAGATAAAATTTTATCGTCTCATCGTGGATATTTTCCAGTGCTCTCTGAATCAGCTCGTGGTGATTGGCCTCGGTATCGAGATATCGCTCGGATTTAGTGGTCGACCGAGCAATATCGGAAAGTTATTACACCGTTAACTTCGGCCAGAAGTTGGAGGACACAGCGATTTATGCGGTTTTTAATGACGAAAGTCATTAAAGTTTATACAAAAGATAAAAGAATGCACCGCTATAGCGACATTATCGGATATACTTGGTGATCAAAAAAGTATGTGTTCCAGTTCATATTGAAAACTTTAAGTCTTCGGTTCCAAACTTCCCTGTCCGGTGTTTATTCAACAACGGGAGTCGAGAACGCAAATCTTCGCAAACATATCGACTTTTAGAAATAACTGTTTAAAATTTGGAGCACGCTAGAGTCTCGCGAAAAGAAGTGGGTTGAAAATTGACATTGGGATGCCGAAGAAGCATACTCCTTTATCGTGTCTTGTAATTGAATTGTCCGATAAATGCAATGCAATAAGTGTTGTGATATGTGGTACCAGATTCAGCAAAAAAAATGACAAAATGGCGGCATGCTGAACTTAAATTATCAAATTTCCTATCTTTTCGACCATTTTACGAGTTATGTATAAAAAAATTATTTTCATTCGATTCTGCTACCAACGTTGAAAAACAGTTTACTGAAGGTGTATGCCAAATCTAAGCTCAATCCGTCTTTTGGTTATCGAGATATCGTGGTTGTCGATTTAAAGAACATCGTTTCGAAAAAACGCGCTGAACGTAGTAGTCTCGCCACAGTCACGTTGAAAAGTTTATTCTCCGCTCAAGCGATGAAAGCTTCGAAATATTGCGAAGTATCCTCATAATGTAGGTTGTACATCTTATCGGGACGTAAAAATGTATGAAGTAATGATGAAAAGGCCTAATATAATATTTACCTAACTCTTACTTTTGTATCAGACTATCCATGCCGGCTACTAATACGTAGATACTCTGCGTATACAGATATGCACACACCACTGTAATTTAGTCCTAGTCTGCTCCAGTCGCTTCGTGACGCTGAACATTGCTTAATTTAAATCGCTATATCTCTGAAACTAGACTGTCAAAATTCATAATTTTCTTTACCCACTTTGTCATATGTTCCTCTGTAATTGAGAATTAAAAAAAAAATTCTGTAGAAAAGTTTCGACGTTATTGCGTGAAATGTGAAAGTTTCCTCTACTCCCCATAAGAACACGTGTAAAACTATGAAATCTTTGATTGCCAATATCTCGAAAACGGAACGGTGAATCCTTTTGAAATGTTGCAGGTAATTATTTAATAGTGTCCTGAATCAGTCCACAATATTTAAAAAAAAAACTATATAAAAACGCCTTGGCGAGACTACTACCTTATAGTGTGCTACGTTTCGCTCGCGCTTCTGACCATACTCCTTATAATTTATATAACTTGACTAGTTTTATTAGTATCATTAAACGGATTTCCCTGACTTATACAGAAAGCTCTGTAGAAAAATAAAATCAACAAAAAATATTCTCAAATTTCTAGACAACAATACTGCCTTAATTCAGGATTGGATTAAAATACTTTCAAAGATGTATGCGCATTCCTAACCTCGTGAAATTTCGCAATTCATATTTACAGACAGGAAATGAGGTTTGGAATGCCAATTACCTCAGTCCATTTTAATTAACCTCAGTCTCGCGTACTTCCTCCACGATTTCGTCGTACTTTTGTCAAATTTGTAAGAACCACGAGTTATAGAATCGCAAGAACAAATCTCACGTACAGACGACAGGTTTCATACAGAATTCATCGAGCTTGTCACGGCTTTTATTAATAACTCGAACGAGATTTTAACGTTTTCCCCTCCTGGAACGTAATTAAAGTCGGAACAGCTTTCAACGTGACGCCGTTGGTATTCCCTGAATTCGCAAGGGCACGAATCGGGATACGTGACGAGATACCGGTATAAAAAATATACAATATATATATATGTATATATATTTATATATATATATATATATATATATTTATATATATATAGATATATATATATACGTGTGTGTGTGTGCGTGTGTGTGTGTGAATGGAAAACCGTTCGCTTCGGCCAAAACACGCTCGACGAATAAATTCATTACGTACGGTCAGAGAATTGATTATCTTGTAACCCCCCGTCTGGTTTAATGAACTACGCGGTAAAATCGTATGTATTCGTGTACTTATGCGTTATTATTTCATTATCATATGTGGGTTAGTGGGTGTGTATATGCGGGTGCGTGCGTGCTATATTGTCATTTTTATCGAAGCCTCCCTCACGTTCAAACCATTATTCGAATGGGCGCTTTTCCCTGAAGCAATGCGCATTACGTTCTCCTTTTCTCCACGCCCACAGTTATTTCGAGCCCCCATTTTTTTTTTTGATTCCCTTATCGTTATTGTGGCATTTTTTTGTTACGTTAATTTGTCAATATTGGAAACGCAATACACAATAGAAGAGAATTACCAGAATCCAATATTGAGCCCCTTGAGCACAGATTTAATGTTGCCAGTTTCACAAATTGCAAAATCGAAATGTCGAAAAGTACTTTTGGAAACAGCGAGCCGTTCTTTTTCGTTCAGTTCAACGAAGATTCCGCTGTTAATTAAATATTTCATTTTATGTATGAAAATTATTTTTTCGTTTTCGAGCTTTTATATTCAAGCTGTACGATCTCGCAATTTGGGCTTTTGGGATTGCCAATTGAATTTTCAATCCTCCGTATACAGGTGCAAGAGACATTTATATAGTTGCAGTGTTTTTTTTTCGTATGAAGTTAACTTGAAGCCCGCTTTTATCACTATTTCCAGTTCCTGAAAGACCCTCTAGAGTATTCTTCACAGCCATCGCAATGGCACAAGGGCACAGGGAAACTGTCGAAAACCTGTGCTGATACAGGCGTCTATATTTTACTGAATTTCAAGTTTGTTACCGTCGGAACTGAAACTGCCACTTCCCGTGCAGAAATTTCTTAGCGATACCTAAGTTCCGATCGAAAGGGATATTCTCATCGGAATCCAGATGGCGCCCACTACGTAGCACATTTATATTTGATGCGAGTTTGTAACACTAAAGCTTTGACGTTTTTTAGACTAGAAAATAACAAACATGTTCGTATAAATAAGAGATAGAAAATCACAGTTACGTAAAGGATGTCTCAAAATCAGCTGACATTTTAATTTATTAATAAAACTTAGTATTTGTTTGAAAAGTAAGAATATTTTTATTTTAATATAAGGTAAAAACATAGAGGCTATTTGTGGAACACAATATCTGATAAATGGCCGCCTCGTCTCTGCAAACGTTTACTCTTTTGTGGAAATTTTCAATAACATTTTGGCATAATTGCGGTCTAATTTCATTAATGGTGCGTTCAATTGCTTCTTTGAGCTCCAGAATGGTCTGTGGATCATTGGCATACACTTTTCCTTTTAGAAAACCCCAAAGAAATAAGTCCATGGGCGTCAAAACGCACGATCTTGGTGGCCAATTCACATCACTGCGGCGCGAGATAACACGGCCATGAAACTTCGTCTGCAATAACTGCATTGTTTCGCATTGCATTTTCACAATTTCCATGCGTTACTCAATCGTGCGTTGCTCGATGCGCCATAAAAAAAAAATGGCGTGCAATTTAAAATGTCAGGTCATTTTGCGACACCCTTTACATGCGTACATAGTATGATGCCAGAATTTTACACTGGAAAAAATTAAGGTACGGTTTGTGATATTTTAAAATTCTTGTCTGTTTTCTTTTTGTGTTACGGAACACTGATTTACGTACAACTGAGAAAAAACAGACCCCGAATCGGAAGCAGGGAAAGATAATTAATAACGTATAAGTGAAAAACGTAGAAATGAAACTTTATTACATTCTTTATAGGAGGAATTTGCTGGGGCCAGAGAAATTTGACGTATAAATAATAAAAAAAAACTACAAGTGCAAAACGTATAAGCGAGGTTTCACTGTATTACTCTTCTCCAGGAAATATAAGTCTTTCAAGGTCTATATATTGTTTTTTTTTCCAAAATTTGTATTAAATGTAAAGAATTTTGTTCGAAATTCTATTATTAAAATATATGTTTTGACAGTAATACTGTAGCACCAATTATTACCTAATCTTTTTCAGATCCTTGAATAAATGATTTCAGGAAACGTCCAGCGTCTCCGGCTGATACGGATCGGTATCTCCTGATGATTTTTATATTCATCCATGGGATTCGATATCGAATTAGATCTTGTTCTAGAAATTCGGGATTCTAGCCTGGATCCTATGCAAAGTTTCTATTTGGATTCTCACTAGAGTCCTTAATAGTTCCGGATTAGGATCATGGCTGGAATCCAACTTGCGAGCGTTACATTTCGCTCCCGGATCCGATTCGATATCCGACTGGATCCCGATTGAGAAACCAGGATCTTAGCCCGAATCGGATTGTATCCATGACAATATTTTTACACGGGTTGGTTAGTAGTCGGCGCGCAAGCCAGTTCGCGGCTAAACGGTTACCCATCCGAGTATTGGCCCGGACAAACACTGTTTAACGTAAATGAACACCGAAGCCACGTGCCGGCATCTGTCAGTTTTGTATACACATTATGTGTGTATGAATTTATCGCGTTTACCAGGAGCAGATATTTTCCACTCGTGGCATCGATCGCGTGTTGTAGACGAAGTGATCTGTTTGACATGGTAGGAAATTCCAACCGGTTCGCTGAAAACGTTCTTTGAAAAGTTTCACAAGCTCAACTTCCTCGTACGTGGAGGGACGATATACCTGTGCTTTATTTCTACCGCCATTGTCAGAATCCCTTACACGCGGTACGTGTAACTTCGTCGAACATTGAAAACCAATTTGTATCTCTAACAATGTAGGGCTGGCCGTATTTAATAGTGGGAGCATTTCCACGAACAATGGTAGCTTGTATTACGGAAAGTATACGGAGTAATGAAAAAATAATGAAAAGAATTGAAAAAAATATATATTTTATTGTTCAGCTACAAATGAGGATTGGTCGATAACAAAAAAATTCTACGGGTTTAATCATTCTACAAAGTCTGTTTGAAACTCCTGAATGGGTCCTTACGATACGAATAAATTTAATATTGAAGCTCTTTATAATAATGGAAAAATGAGGTAATAAATGTTCAAGCTGAAGAATGTCGGATAAGAAAGAATTGCGCGTATGAGAAAATTGTTCGAAAATATAAAACGCATTTGGTCGAAAAGATCAATCTTGAAGACATCTGGTTTTTTTTTTTGTAGATTCCCTAGTAGCAGTTTACCCAATACTACTAGACTTTGCTATTATAGGGACATATCAGTATAAATTGCTTGACTAAAGAATTTGTGGCATAATAATTATCGAGATCGATTAAATATAATAATTAAACTATGCGTTTAGTAGACGAACTGTGATGCCTCGAACCAACACGCATGCAGTGCGTTTATTGGAACAACGTGGGATCATAAGCGTCAAAATATGCGACAGAATTCTAAGCCTCAAATGTATTGAAATAACACATTTTTTTTCACAGTGCACACACATGCACGTACGCATATGGCTGCGATAATTTTTATAAGGCACCGGTGAGGCAATTTTAAAGGCCCTGGTTATTTTGCCTTGTGACCGGCCACTGATGGCCCATGTGCGGCTTCCAGATAAGGCCCATGTAAGGCCCATGTAAGGCCTTAATAAAGTTATGGAAAATTTAGATGGGCCCGATCAAAGCCCGAACTCATTTTACGTACGGGCTACCTCTCATTTTGTATCGGCCTGTAGACATGCACGGGCACGAAAATTTCTCCCTTTTCACTCGGTTGCTGTTTAATTTTCTACCTAATAAAATGATAATTACGTTTTCCTGCAGCGCTTTTATAGTCCCTGACACGGTTCGCTTCCTTTATTCGTGCCATCCGGATATAAAAAAATCTTGGTACACGCGCCAATCGAAGCACGCAAGCTATACGTGCGCCATGTACGTGATATGACCGAGCACGGTGGGAAAGCGTGCGCGAAATTCTCATTCGCGTTGAAAAAAAAATATATATATATATATAAAACGTTTCTTTTACGTTCCCACATCTCGCATCACCCTGCTTGCTATCCGGAAGTCGTGTATGAAATGCGCGTGTCTACTTTTACTCTTCCTCTCTCTCTCTCTCTCTCTCTCTTTCGCCCTTCCTCCCTCCCTCTCTCTCTCTCTCTCTTGTTCCTTTCATCTCTCGCGAATTCCCCAAGCACGTACATTCATACAAGTGGAAGAGAAACCCTTTTTTTTTAAATTTTTCTTTCTCACTCTCTTACGAGTGTTTCTCTGGTTCGTGCGCGAGATACAATTCGGCAAAATAAAACAACGAGTGAATGCGACGACGGACTTTTTCTCGCGTATATGCGGTACGGTTGAAAAAAAATTGTAACGTTTGCAACTGAGAGCCACTAGTGTCACGGACGCTTCCTCGTTCTCGCCACAGCCCGCATCGTCAAGTTACACACTTTACACGAACGAAAAAACGGCGAAAAAAATCATATGTAATGAGAGACCCGTTTTTTTTTTTTTTAATAAACCAAAGCGCAATGCTTGCATTTTTCGCAGAAAAACGAGTATTTCACGGCGGCAATAAAAGAATGCGTCATTAATGTAAGTTTTTTTTTCAAGCGTACTTCATTTCTTTCGAATATAATTAAATTCATTTACAGTCTCGTTAGAGAAAAATTGTCCGAATTTCAGCTACTTTTTATTGCGTTTTCGTAACTAAAAGGAAAAGCCAATTTTGAATTTTTTTACCTGCAATTTCGTCGATATTATATTATTCGAAATGCATTATCATTTATTATTCGTTATTTACTATAATTTATTATCCGTAATTTTTTACGATTTATCATCCATAATTTTTTCCGATTTATATATCTATACATAAATTGTTTTATACGTATAAAACAATTTCGTGACTGACTGATTGACATATAGCACGGCTTAAACCGATAAAGATAGAAACGTGAAATTTGGAAGAAAAGTTTCTTAGAAGGTGCAGATGTGCACTAGAAAAGGATTTTTTAAAAATCAACTCTAAAGAGTGCGAAATGGGGTGCAAAAGTTTGCATAAAAAAATTGTATTCCTTACGTGTATAAACTTGAAGCTTGGTATGTAGTATATATATATATATATATATATATATATATATATATATATATACATATATATAGGATATAATAAAAAGTATATTTTGGAATTTTTTAAAACAACCCCGGATTAAAAAATCGAATTCCCTGCACTTATTTCAATAAAACTCGGAAGATATAATCTTCAAAGGACGTAGAAGTGCGCTAAGAAAGGAATTTCCAAAAAAAAACAACCCCTAGAAGAATGAAATGGGATGTAGAAGTTTTTATGAAAACTTGTATTCCTTGCGTGTATCAACTTGAAACTCGGTATAGATATTCTTCAAAAGAAAAAATAAAATGCATATTACAGGATTTTTTTAAACACCCCCTAATAAGGGATGCAAATGGTAACGAAGTTTCTATGAGAAAATCTGATTTCCAGCTTTTATATAATTGAAAAGATAGTATAAATACTTTTCATAACAAATATGGAAAAATGTATTTTAGGATTCGCCGCGGGCGAAGCCGCGGCCGGAAGCTACTTATCCATAATTTCTTACGACTTATTATCCACAATTTATGACAAATTATTGTATTGAAATATCAATCCTGATACTTACACTCGTTGTAAAATAATTACGTTGAAAAATGTGTGAAAAAATAATTTAAACAAACAGCCCAGGTATTTGTTACGCGAGTCTCGCATGCGTCTGACGTAACGCTGACATTTCCACTTGCCCTGAGAATTATCGCTCCACAATCGGAACGACACGTGTCTTTCGTGACTTTTAGACCCAGCTTTTTTGTTCCCAAGAGCTTTTCTGCAATTTCTTGGAAAATGATATATTGCGTGGCTGCATTTTCCCCGCTCCAAGTCCCGACAGATAGAAACGCGTGTATACTGGCAAATTTTATCAGATCCGGAAGGGTCCGCTCGTATCACCGGTCCATATATCATCAGCTACTCTCGTCGTGTTTCCGCCTTTTGCGCTAAATAATCCGCGGAAGCTTTTATCATGTGCGCGAATAACGAAGAAAAAGCAAGGGAGAAGATGGAGAGGGAAAGAGAAAGAGAGAGAGAGAGAGAGAGAGAGAAAGAGAGAGAGAGAGAGAGAGAGAGAAATTCTGTTGAAAGAGAGCGACGAGAGCAAAAGAGGATAATGGCGGCAGGCGGGAGGAGGGAACGGTTAACGGGAGTTACTACGCGATATGGAAGAGAGGAAAGGGGTGCAAAGATCGGGATGAAATCAGGTCATACTGGGACAGGAACCGGTGACACCAGGGCATCGCCCACTACTGAACCCAACCCTCTCGGAACTGGGTCACCCCCTTATCCTTGTTTCACTCTCGGCATCAGTTTGCTACTACTTCGTTCGCTCTCCCTCTCCCTCTCTCTCTCTCTTACTCTCTCTCTCTCGTTCTATCTCCCTCTCGCTCTCCTTCCCTATCACCAACCAACAATATCTCTATCTCTCCTTCTTTTGCTCCTGTTTTTATTTCCTGAATTTCTTTTCCTACGCAATTTTCATCTACTTATTTACTCCGCCCTTACTTTTTTCGCATTCGGCGCCATATTTTTATCCCATTTTTATTTGAATCACTCCTCATGGTCTACTTATGCGGCCTGCTCATAAAATACCGGAATAGTTTATGTACAGAGCTTTAAAAAATGATCCCCGCGCGAGAAAAGTTAATCCGTTGCAGCGTTCGACTTTCCAGTACCTCGCTCTTTTATGCTTTGCGAAATTAAGTAAGCCGGAGTAGCGAGCGACGGAGTTGCTTCCCAGATACTCAGTCCCTCGAGGGTCAATTGATCATCTCGTTCAATTTCCCACGAGGGCTGTTGCGATAGCTCCTCCCCTCTAAACATTATACTATTCACTTCCACGTGCAAGATTCTACGTTCACATGCACTGAAATTTGTGATGTGCCCGATGTTTGGAGGTCTCGAAATGTCTTTATTTTTCGTTTGTCGACGTCTCGAGACTTAAGGAGTAATATTACACCGGAGCCCCGAAAAGTAGAGATTTCTCGTTTTTCTCGAGGAGCCACCTCGTTAGAGAAGAGATTTCGACTTTTTTTAAGAACCTAGAGCATGATTTGATGCAACGAAGCACATTGACATTGAGAATTGGAAATATATCCCCTTTCGGTGAATTTAAATGCAAAAATTCGAGCCGGGAAATCTTGAGAAAAAAAATTTACGAAGGGACGTGACTCTACCTCTTTGATTTGTCGGATTCCTCTACCGTCCTGCCAGCTATTTTCTCGCACCAGTATAGAAATTACACGCTCGAGATGAGCTGAATGGAGTATAAAGACACGGAGGTTCAAAGGCTCGTGGATGCCGAAGCTGCGTTCCTTTTTTTTCTTGCTTTGTGACCGCTCCGGGTATAACCGAAGACGTGTGTAAATGTGTGTGTATGTGTGTGTGTGTGTGGTTCGAGGAGAAGCTGATGAAGACGAGATAAGGTGAAATTGCAGCTAAAAGAACGAGCCAAGGTAGATAAAAGCTCCTTAGCCCGCGAAAGAGACTAGGATTTTCCTTCTATAAGAGAAAACGACATCCGAGCGTCAGCTACATTATTCGCGAGGGGCCATTTTTCTTTCTCTCGTATTCTCGTTACGGTACGGCATTCGACGTCGTCGGTGAAGGCACTGTCTGAAGCTGCCAGAAGTGAAATAACGAGAGACAAAGCGATTTGCAGTGGTGCGTATGATCGGGCATTTTCAATTTCGCGAAGCCCCGCAGGATAAAGAGAAACAACGGGAATGTTCCATTGCGAAATCAAAGCAAAACGATCCTGATTGTGTGAACAGTATGTACATGTGTTGATATGTAATTTATCCTACGGTAAAACATATCATGTTTCAAACTATTCACGTCGAAGGTGGAATGCGACCTAAATTCAATTAAGGAATTCCTTTTACGGCACCAAATATTTAACATTTAACTGATTTTCCTCTACAATTAAGAAAAAGTACATCCCAGTATACTGGTAAAATTTCCAGCCAAGTTACCGAATTTTTAACAAAAAATTACGTCTTCAAAAATTGTCTAACGAGTGCAGGACTTTATGGAGATGGCATTCTGGCCACATTTTTATCTAATAACTCATATACTGCTTATGCGCCGACAAAATACGGCCCTCCGCGAACGGAATACCCGTATGGAAATCGAGTTTGGGCCTTGATTGGGCCCATCTTGATTCTCCCTAATTTTATTAGGGCCCTAGTCAGGAAGCCTCACATGAGCCATCACTGGCCGATCATACTTTGTTACCGCGGGCCATTTAAAACAAACTAATCAGAGCTTTTAAAATTGCCTCAACGATGCACCATCAAGGCAGCCATATGTGTACGTGAGCGTGCACTGTACAAAATAAATGCGTTGTTTCAATACGTTTTATGCTTGGAATTCTGTCAAAAACAGCCCGTCTGATAAACGCATAGAATATTTCGTAATTACAAAATAAAATAAAATAATCCCCTGACAGTTCTACGTCAGTGATTTTTAAATTATAGTTCGTCATTTCCTGACCTGAAATTATTTTTGTCAGAGATAAATTCGCCTATACATGGAATCGAATCGACAACCTATCTGCCTATCTTTCACCTATACTACATACGCTGCCAATATGCTATCGAGTGCTCGTGGCAATAGTCGATACGGCACAACAGGCTAAAGGAATTTCTATAATTATTAGTTGTTTTGCATAAACTATAGTTAGTTGATGCCATTGTGATAATTGGAGAGTATTATCAAATATCATGCCATATATATTTTCAAACATTGTGTGTAGGGTTATGCGTGGCAAAATATTAATAAGAATAACGATAGAGCTTGTTATTTTCTTCAGCTGAAAGAAACAGGACTTGAAGCAAAGCTAAAGTGGTCTCAAGATCAAGCAGCCTATTCAATTAATACTCAATCGCGAATTCGGTACAATTAGTAAAAAATTCGGTTCAAACTTTCGTTCAAGCTTGAAGTGGTGTGAAAGCCACTGCGGTAATTACCAAGATTACGGCAATTATCCAGAACTTTTCTCGTAAATGTCAACTAGCTATTTGTTTATTTACAATAAAATATTCTCGCTGCTTAAATATGTCATGCATGCTCCATGGACATTTTTATTTTGTAGATCTCTCCCTGCAAAAATTAGGGAGTCTACACCCGAGTCAAAATTTTCGAGCCACGTTCAACCCGCAAAACAATAGCCTCCTTCCCCGAGCAGAAATCGGCGATAGTGGATTATCAGGCACCTAAAAGAAGTTACAATGTTTGGAATACCAATACGTTTGGGCCCCCGATGAACCTCCCAAATGGCAGAAACTGGACATTGTCACTGGAAGGAGGCCAATGCAGAGCGCAACTGAACCTGCGAAACCCCAGGTGGGCCTACATCGAGCGCTCCCGCAGAACCTACTGGCCCCCCTTTCGGCCTACTGTAGGCGCACTGTAGACCCTGTGGACCCTCCATTCAGCCTACTGTAGGTGCACTGTAGACCCGCTGGACCCTCTATCCAGCGAAAACGTATTTATTTCGTCATCGAACGGGTTACGGATCAGGCCACAATGGAGTGTTGATGAAGGAGATATCGAATTTGGGCTCAAAGCAGGTTAAGCGGTATGGAGGCAACGGGCTTGAGATCGTTAGCAGGTTAAGGAGGCCTGTGTTCTGCATGTTTCATTGAAACCGGGGTTCGAAAGAAGCTTTGGGAGGACTAACAGAGGCTACACTGGACCAAATGGCGGCCTCTTCATGGCACTCAACTCGACAAATGAGGGTTTGTTAGGTTCAACGTAGGCTGGCAGCTTGTGCATTACAAAAGAAATGGGTTCTGCGAGTGTTCAGAGGAGGCTATAAATTTTGACTCGGGAATTGTCACATCAGAATGACCTGTGTAACGTTATCATTCACGTTGCGCCAAAAGATCCCTATTTATCGTACGTCCCCACGTGCGAGCTCATAATTAGTAAGGTACGAAGTATCGCCACTGGCTCTTTGGCCAAGTTTCAAGAACCTCGGGCAATCAGAAACGAGTCTGCGCGACGTCGAGTTTTCCACGAGCGAACACACCGCGCGTGTACTATCGACGTGTGTAACACACACGGCAGTTTCTCAGCCGAGAGTTTCGTTAATGATAACGAGCAACTGGATATGTGTACATGTATTCAGAGTCTGATCATGACGCGGGGAGGATGATGAGCTAGATAATGAAATTTATAAGCTCTCTGCGAGAGAACGAGACTATGTTAATGCAAAATCGCAGAATCCCGTTCGTACCCTCGAAAATGTGATTATAGAAGCGAACTGAGCACTTAATTTTCAACAGAATTAATTATGCAAAAAGGGGTATCTATAAGGGGTAATATTACGCCGAAGCTCCGAAGAACAGGCGGAACTTCGAGAATTTCTTGTGCTTAGAGAAAGCACATTGGAAATCTATTTTCGGGATTTTGTTCTACATCCTTTGAAGTGTATAGAATAATTTTGAAAAATTGTTTTCCGCAACAACCTTCGACCTTGAACAGAAAATCCATTTTTTTCGAAACTCCACGATAATACTTTAAGAAATACGTTTGGGATTTTTGAAATATTGCTTTTTACAGAAATGCCAAGCAGTTGAAAAAAAAGCTTCATTTCCAAAAATATTTGACGAATAACGTTACGTCAAAGCCTCGAATAGTAGACGGAACTTCGAAAATTTCTTGTGCTTAATAAAAAGTACAAAGGACTCTTTTGCCCGAGTCTTGGAGTGTTGTAAATCATTTTGGAAAGTTGTTTTGTTTCCTGTAAAATGGCGGCGTTGGAGCCTTTCAAGGCTGTTTTCCAGAGGTGCTCCGGAACTTCTAGCATAAGTTTGGCATTGAATAAAAAACCTATTTTTTATAAACCGCATGATAATATCTGGAAAAATACGTAGGAGATCTTTGAAACATTGTTTTTAATAGAAATGCCGAATATTTGGGAACAAAATCATTTTCAGAAAAAAAGTAATTAATTTTCTATAAAAAGGAAAGATTAAAAAAATGAAAATTCGTATTTCTAAAGATCATTTAGTTTAGAAGATACTGTGACAATTTGATGTAAAACGTATAAAACTTGTTCGAGTTATGCTGCAAGCCATTGCGAAAAGAGTTTCGGGAAAAAGGCCTCCAAAGTTTTACGTCCGATTATTTTGAGTTTGACAGTAAAAAATTAAAAGTTAAAAAAGGATTTTTCCTATATCAAGATCTTTTTTTTAAGAACCTAAAGTGTAATTTGATTTTAAACCAAAATCGTTTATGTTCCACCCTCTCGAGTCGTACCCCTCAAAGGTGAAAAAGAATGCTGAAGCGAATAAGAATGGTGCTCTCTTACCAAATCCCTTTTACGCCCCCCCCCCCCCCCCCCCCCCGCCCCTATCAATGTCGTAAGGTCAAAGCTCGCTTTGCGAAAAGTTGCGGCCTGAAAAATTCGCGAGCGTAGTTGAAAAACTTGGTTGCTCTTAACTTAGATGAGAAAGAAATATAATAAAGGAAGCTTGGAAAAGCGACGGAGATTCAAAAGATTTAAAAGACTTCTATCAAAGTTAAGGTCGATTTCACTTCCCATTTTCTCTCTCGGGGCACAAGGAAAGCGAGCGGGAGAGGGACATAGGGCGATGGCAGGAACGGTGGTGCGAGGGGAGAGGCAAATCGTCTCTGTTGGCTCTCACGTAGCGATTACCCAGCCAAGAGTTGACGCGCGAGGTAAAATATATCAACGGTCTGTAATGTTCCCGGTCGGGGTGTTCCCATCACCCTTAAGTTCATTCAAAAGTTTATCCGAACCTCGCGAGAGCCACGAACAACAGCTCACTCAACCATAAATCACACCAATTTACATATATATGTATATTTATGTTAAGGCAGTTATCGTTGGCTCGGCGGTGAGGAATAAACGGAAGTTGGGGCATGAGGAAGGGGGCGGGGTGAACAAGGCGTGCATAAATCGAGCGAAACGCGGAATCCTCATCAGTTGCATAGTCGAAAATTTTTTTAAGACCCTGTAATAACGTTACCCTACTTTTACGTGCTCACAGAAAAAAATAACGAATGAGAAATATAGGGAAATTCTGGAGTGCTGGAAAAAAATGTCACTTGAAATATCAACCCCAAAACAGGGGTTTGATATTTCAAGTCATCAGTGTCATAATGTTAAAATGGTCTATGTTAAAAAGTGTTTCTTAAAATTTGGAGGATACATTCAGTATATGACAAAGAATTTACTGTATAAATTTGAATTAAATGGTAGCATTTTGTTAAGCGTTCCGATACTCCTTAAAGGCTCTTGCGCTCCCCATCACCTTCATCTTTACGGTTCCTCAGAGACCTTCAGAGCGTTGCCCACATCATCTTGTTTCCTTATGCAATATTGAATTGCACATGCACCAGGGCACAGGGAAACTGAGAAAAACCTTTGCCGATACAGGCGCTGCTATATTGCAGCGACTTTGAATTGCATTCACTATCGGAAATTTGGTAAAATTGGCTCGGTAATCGGCGTCTATGTCATTGCGCCGCTAGGCGGTCTCCCATCCAAGTATTGGCCCATGCCGAGGCTGCTCGACATGGGCGCTCATCGCAGCGCGCATCCACTATCGTTGCTATAAAAATCTTTATACTTTATGCCCGCATGAATTATGGGACCCCTGCATTTTGCATCTCCACATTAACCCCATCCCCATCTTTTTTTTTCAACCTCGTCCCCGAGGACGCAACCCTGCACCGGGAAACACACGAATGGCAGAAAAGTATACGTATATACAATTTTTTTTTCCACCTACCGCGCATCGTGAATGATATATTTAAGCAAGGCGAAAGTTCAGTCTGCTTGCGAGAGGAAAAAGAGCATGGGCGAGAGGCAGAACTGAACTAACAGCTATCCTGTGGGCGACTCGAGCTAATCAAAAAGGATCAGCGGGGATTAAGAGTATTGGATAATGAAAAAAAAAGTAGAAGATAAAAAGTTAAGGGAAAAGTGAAAAATATATGTATACCAGGATTTACTCAAGGTCCCTACGAAGGATACCAAGAAATAAGAGATGGAGAAAGAAAGCAAGAGGGAGAGAGTAAAGATTTTTTTGAAAGTTACGCGTACCTGGTATGGGAAGTAGAATACAGAAGTGCACGTACGTGCCGGTATGATTCGGATAATCCACCTCTATCTTTCCCGAATCGGGGTCACACCCTATTCAATCGACTCACTATCGATATACTATTATCCATGTCTATGTAAGGGTACGTCTATGTAAGGGTACGTGAATATAAATGTACATGAGCTCAGGTTCCTACATAAAATTCACTGTTTATGTCAGCCGTACTACACACCCACAGACGTACATATACATGTATACGCGTGAAAATATTCCGGATACTCCACGTTAAGGAGAACGGAATCTTTCGTTTGTGGAATTTTTTACAAGCCCTTGCACTGTATACGAGGTGTGTAAATTAAGTAATGAGACGTATTTATTTTTTTTATTTTTTTTTATTCCAATAGAATTACAATTTAATATTGTCTCCCTCGAAATCACTTTCTTGGGAAGCCACATAGCGCTAGTGACGGTTCTTCCATTCCTCATAGCAGTGCTGGTGCTCAAGTGCAGTGCTCAACTCGGATACTGGAATAGCCTTTAGATGGTCGGATACAGCTGTTTGAGTGTTTTCGAGTGTCCTGAAATAACGTCCTTTGGGGTAATTTTTCAATCTCGAGAAGAGGAAAAAGTCACAAGAACACAAGTCAGGCGAATAAGGAGACTGAGGAGCCACAAAAAAGTTTTTACTGGCCAAAAACTCGTTTATTGAAATTTCTGTTTGACAGCAATTTTTCTCATCCCCAATTCATTGGTCAAAATCTCATGAACAGTGGTGTGAGTCAAATTCAACTCTTCCCCGATCATTCTGACTGTCAACCGACGATCTAAACGCACAAGATCCCGGATTCTGTCGACATTTTCATCGGTTCTTGAAGATGAAGGCCTTCCGCTGCGTGATTAATCTTCAATGGACTCTCTTCCTTCTGAAAATGCCTTAAACCACCGAAAACCATGGGCCCTTGGCAAAACACTTTCTCCGTAGGCCTGCTGAACTTTTGCAAAAGTTTCTGTTGCACTGTGACTAAGCCTCAAGCAAAACCTGATAGCACACCGTTGCTCGAAATTGATGGCACTCATTTCTAGAACACACTAGAAAAAACTGTTTCCCGAAAAAAAGCACACCGTTGCTCGAAATTGATGGCACTCATTTCTAGAACACACTAGAAAAAACTGTTTCCCGAAAAAAATCGCTACGAACTGTCAAATGACTCTAGCGAATTGAAACTCGTACTGAAGGCGTATCACATGTTCATCTGCCGTGCCTCCACTCCAAGTGTTGCCAGATCGAACGCTACGGTGCCAGTCTCATTACTCAATTGACACACCGCGTAGTCGCTGCAGAATTGAACTCACTGTACAGAAATCAAGAAAAAGAGGGATACAACCTTCTAGGTACAAAGAAGCTTTCTCCCTGGGGTAATAAGAAAAAAGAGCTGCGTATCGGCCTCCCTCTTTACAGGTTTACGTTATGAGTTTCCCACATCGAATTCTTTTACCGCGTGCACAGAATTGCTAGGGAGGAACAAAAACAGTGGTTGAAAAAGAGAATATACTTCAGACACGCGAAATTTAACGAGCAATTTACCTTTTCGTTTAGTAATCGTAAAACTGATTCTTTTGCACCCTTCGGTCTTTGGAAATGTTCCAAATACTGCGGAACTTCATTCCATCGTTTCGCTGCGACGAAGAAAAACAAAAATTTAACTAAAATTGATCCAAGGTGCAATAAAAAAAGCAACTGTATTACTTTGGAAAAGATAATAACGTTTGGGTTTATCAACTTTTGGAGGTAAGGCTTTTTCCATTATTTCTCGTAATAGTTGGAGATTTTTTTCGAGAGCTCGATAAATTTGTGGCTGAACAAATGGAGGCAAAAAGTTAAAAGAATCCTAAAAGTTCGTAACGACATATGAAGCAATACTAGGGCTAAAAACGTTTCCCTGTGTGTTTCTTTTTTTTTATATGACATTGCATTTTTCAATCAATTGTTGAAACTTTCGATAACGATCAATCGGTTCGAGTCTTTACTCTCGCAGCAACCAAAAATGATTTGAACCCAAAAGATTTTTCTACGCTCCATCAAACTTTTGCTCCTGAGTAAACGTCCTGTCGATTCGAGAAGCTTTTGCCCCAAAGTGAATTTTATTCTGAAATAAATTGTCTTTCTCTCACACCGAAAATTCGCACTTGGATCTAGCATGAGAAATCTCGTTCACTTTTTATTTTCCATACGAATTAATATTATGGGAATATCCATTTGCCCACTCCAGGTGAATGAATGGATGACTGCGAGAAGTAGATATCCCCATTCTTGACACTTCATCCTTTCCGTTCTTCCCCTGGTCCTCTGCGTCCCTGAGCGTGATATCCTTCGCAGGATTAAACATTTTACGCCTCTTTGCATCCAAGTCTCGGAGGTTCCTCTTGTTTTCTCCAGTGCTGTGGATTGGCCGCAATGCATTCTGGCAAACTAACTAAAATCGCCACGCTGCTCTCATCCTTGGTCCGAAAGAATTTCACTAAAAATCGCGCAATCCTCCCCCACTCTCGATATACATATCCGTCATATTTTTTATAATCTTCGAGATGGAATAAAACATTTTTTCAAACAAAATTGAAAAAAAATTATAAACGCTGCACGCTCCACTTGACTTCTTCAGACCTCGCTCTCATTCCATTCTGCACGCAATCACTGGCCATTTGACTTTTTCTTTTATTTCATTAACGAGAGCATCGACGAGAGGCGGGAGTGACTGAGTCATCTGGATCCAATCGGCTTTGGGTCCGGATTGGTTTTTCGCCTCATTCACGGCTTGCAGCGGTTTACTGTATTTTCTCCAAACTCTCTGCTTCCTTTTTTTTGTCAATTTGCCGATCGTTGCGTTTGACGTGTCCGACTCAATTTCATTCCGGGACTACCCGACGATGAAGCGTAACATTTTGGGATGCGGATACTATCGAAGATAATTGTGTTGTCATCGATTTGCCCTTCAATGCACTTTCTTTCCAATTGGCACTCGTTATACGCGAGCTTAAATAGAAGAGAAATAGAAAGGGGGAGGAAGGGGATAGGGGCTACACAGGAAAGGTGTAATCGGGAGAATTCCCGGAGGTCCTTGGCAATTGATGCACCCTGAAGAAATAAACTTCCGGAATTAATGAAAGGCCCAAGAATATAACGAGGACGTAAGAAAGGGGGATGAAAAGATGACGTTGCAAAAAATCGCTGGAGCTTCCGCGTTTTTTTTCCGGAGTAAGGGCCCCAATAGGCGAAGGACTCGCGTGATGCCGTTTCTTTGAGTACGCGCTATATTATCTTCTTCGAAGAAAAGCTCGCGAACAATTGGCAGGGATGCTTTGTCATCGAGTCTGCATCTCACGCAATTTCTCTGCACAGGGTCGCACAAATGGCCTTCCGAGATCGCGTTCTCTCAAAGGGACTGCGAGTCGAAAAAAGAAAAACGAATCGCGTTCTCGCTTTGGGTATTTGTACGATAGACGCAGAGGGGCTCTACGTCGTTACCGTTCGACAAACATATTCGCCACATTTGCTTTTTCCTAGGACAAATATTTATAAATATTTCCTAGGGCAAATATATTTATATGTCTATTCGATACGTTGATCGTAAAAATAACGAGCTATTGATGATCGTTGTATTCTTGCTGGTTGTAAAAATCCAATGATCGTGCTAAATGTTTTGATAACGTCAATAAAAAATATTTCGAAAAATGCCAAACAATCGATCGACTCGTAAAAATGTTCCATTGCTCGTTAAGGGGCTATTCTACTGTGTTGGCTCAAAGAATAAGCTATTTTTAATTTTTTTTTGCAAAGTATTGCATGTATCGGTACAAACTTAAAGGTACACTCATACAGAATAGGAAATAATTTTTTTTGGTGCATATAAATGTATATTTATTTAACAATTGATAATCGTGTAAGGGCATGAAAAAAAAGTATGTCGTTGGCGTTGATCATTTCCGCCCTCCAGGTAACTGAAACAAAAAAATTCAAAAAGATTCTTAATCTGTATGAGTGTCGCTATCACCCAAACTAGAATTATTATTTTATATAGTCGTTTTTTGCAAATGTGTTCGAAGAACACGTTTTGCTTTCGTCATAATTCGGGCGAAAGTATAAGTAAAAATTAATATTTTTTAATAATTCTAGTTCGGGCGATAGCGACTCTCATACCGATAAAGAATCTTTATGAATTTTGTTCCGGATTATCTGCAGAGCCCGAATCATCAACGCCAGCGACATACTTTTTTTCATGCCCTTACACGATTATAAATTGTTAAACAAATATACATTTATATGCAACAACAAAAAAATTGTTTTCTATTCTATAAGAGTGTACCTTTAAGGGGCCAGTCCACTTTTGAGCCACGAAAAAAAGGCTATTTTCGCGATTTTTTTTGAGGATTTTATAAAAGATATGAATATAAAAGTTGTTGGGCTTGATAAATAAAGTCTTGAAATACATAACAAAAAATTTTTTAATTCATTTTTATTCATTTTTAAGTACAAAAACTATAGTTTAACGTAACGCCTCAAACATAGGTGGGCTAGGTAGCTCCATCACAACTCGGCAACGGCTTGTCTGAAACAAAAAAATTAAAGTCCATTAGATTCAGTATGATACCAGCTACAGAATGACCCTTGGATATAAAGTTTTATCAAAAAATAAAAAAATGGCAGATGAAAAACGAAAAATGTATAAAAAACGCGTTTTTTCCGCAGTTTTTCGCAAAAAAAAAGAGTAAAAATAAAAATTTTAAGACCATCGAGGGTCATCTTGTTGCGAATCATGTTTACAATATGTGGTTCAAATTTCAAGAGAATCGGTTTATTAGTTTTAGAGATACGATGGAGCTAGATTTTGAAAACGTTGTTTCGAGAAAAACGCGTTTGAAGTTTATACTATGAAAAACTCTTACCTAAACTCAATCGGCAATTCCTGCACCGTACAAAATCCCTTCTGATTGCTCATCATCGTCAATTTCTTCAAGTCTTGATTGCTTTCGTTTAGTTCTGGTCTCTTTTGAGCACTCAGAACTGCGGCGGTTTACAGAGCGAACACGCTCGTCATCGCGATTGTCGGCGAATCCGATGGCGATCGGGCCGAGTTTGACGCCCATTATTTCCATTATTTTAAGCACTGGACGAAATCCTTCATTAAAGACACACGGGGAAACTTTGCAGGCAATGTGTACAATTTTTTTGCCGTTGAACATGTGTTTAGGTGCCATATTCCATACGCAGTTGTTAAAACTTTCATTATTGTTCTGCGTATAGCCACCTAAACACCTTTCGAGCAGTTCTGTTTTGGTGAGATCCTCGTAAATAGGTTTTAAAACTTCCTGTACTTCCTCAGAAAGAGCAGGAGGATGTTTGTAATGTTGCTGAAGTGCCTTAGCTTTGAGGTCGGCCGAGCCCGCTATACGCTCAGGTAGACGAAATGAGGTCCTGACGTTCAGGTAAAAAAAAAATACTTAGAGAGCTCCGATTTTCATAAAGTTTTGACACAATATTTCTGAATGTATGTACTTTCGAAAACAGTCAAAAAAATCGAGCTTTTGAAATTTTCAAAGTGGACTGCCCCCTTAAGCGAAAAGAAAGTTTGTACCGATAAATGCAACAGTTTTCAAACGAAAAAAATTATTAAAAAATAACTTATTTTTTGAGCCTTCACAGTAAAATAGCCTCTTAACTGACTCAAGTCCACAGAAGTCTCACTGAAGACATGTTCAGAAGAATCGTACCTTCTTTACTTAGAGCTCAAAGCCCACCTCAAAGTTCAACCTTTTTTCTTTCTACGAGTCTGCAAAAGGACTTCCTGTAACAATTTCAATAAAACACCAAAAGGTCTTCCTTGCCAAAAACCTATTTCTACGCGTACGATTTCCATGCATGGTGCATTAAGTACTGACAGCTGAATATTCGGATCGTTGGAGCATTCACTGGATATGAGGGAAGACAAAGGCCTCGGCACTATTCCTGCTTCTCTAGTCAATGTACATATTCATCTCTCCATTATATCTAGCAGCCCTTCAACTGCACCCACACGTATCTATGGGTACAGGATATTTCAAGCACGTTATATCCATGTAATGTTGGCTATCAGCACGTCTACCAGTTTGGACAATATCCTTAAATCTTTTTTGGAATCGTCAATTTCAAGCACTGGTCCTCGAAGTCAAATGTCTTTGAAACGACCTTTCACCGTATACATATATATTCCGAAAAGTAGACACATGGTGTAAAGTAGGTAATATTGTGAGCTCGCGGATCACTGAACAAGCCTGCTAGGGGTGGAAGAGCGAGGGTGAGACTGGCGAGTTTTGCCGCCCCCCCCTCCCCCCTCTGTCTCTCGTTATACTGTTCTCGGTACATTGAGTCCATTTGAGGTTTCTCACTAAATGAACATTTGCCTTGTGGCTTTCAGGGTGAATAGGATGCGGAGAGCGAGAGATATATCGACAGGCAGAAATCTCACGGGATATCTCTCCCTCCTGTCGTCATTCTCGTGATTCGAGTGACAGGAAGTTTCACATAGTGCAAATACGTAAAGGCGCAACATTTTTTCATATGTATTCCAATTGCGGGACAAAATCCTGATCGAGAGAGAGAGAGAGAGAGAGAGAGAGAGAGAGAGAGAGAGAGAGAGAGAGAGAGAGGGAGAGAGAAAGAGAGAAAGAGAGATAAAGGGGCGATTCGATATGTATCGAATCGTCGAAAAAATATTATTGACTTCGACATATGTACATAGGGTTGAATATATTACTGAAGACACCCTTCCTCGCATTTTAAAATCCATAAAAATTCTGGATTCCACATCGTTGTAGCCTTAAAAATATAAATTCCGCTATAAAAGCCTGGATCAACCTTCCACCCTGTGGTAACAAGCACGCGCTAGGGATCGACGCCTAAGAGACATTATTTACGACACAGCTATTGGGAAGAAAAGAAAGAAAATACCGAGGTGTATCCCTTCACCAGCCTTTAGCACGCTCTCCCTCTTCTCTCTGAAAGAGCTGAAAGTAAACCTTGTTCTTGGCAAGGGCGATAAAAAAAACGTTATTCGCAGCAAGGGCGAGGAATGTGTGTCGTTGCCGGCAAGAGTCAGAAACGAAGGTCGTTTTTCGCAAGGTCGAGAAACGAATGACAAGACTGCGTAGGAAGTAGAGTGCCCTGTGTGCGTCTTCGCGTTGCAAACTGCACCGCACTGGACTTGCGCGGATAGATCTAGTTGTGTTTCTCTCTCTCTCTCTCTCTCTCTCTCTCTCTCTCTCTCAATATCGTTTGGCCCAAGCCAGTTAATAAGAGCAAAAAGACCGAGAGTTGGAGAGAGAGAGGGAGAGAGAGAGGAGAAAGAAAGAGAGAGAGAGGAGAGAGAAAGAGAGAGAGGGAAAAGGGTAGTAGTCGACAGTAGAACGAGAAAAGACAGAAACAGGACGAGAGAAAGGTATATACATATGTACTAAGAGAGAGAGAGCACGAGAAGGGAGGAAAAAAGAAGAGTGAAAAAGAAAGGGAGCTTGCGATGCTATTACTGCGGTGGAGTCGTTGATGCCCATGCAGGGACGGATTGAGGAAACTAGAATTGGGAGCGAAGTTGGCTGCTGTGCTTGTGGGATTGCACAACAAGAACGGGATGAAGAGAGGGAGGTAGAGAGAGAGAGAGAGAGAGAGAGAGGGAGAGAGAGAGAGAGGGAGAGAGAGAGAGAGAGAGAGAGAGAGAGAGAGAGAGAGAGAGAGAGAGAGAGAGAGCGAGCGAGAGAGAGAGAATTATGAGTTTACGCGGTCTACACCTACATACTCCCTCGCTCTGCGATTCTTGCGGCTAACAATATATATATATATACGTCTATATATGCATATAACTCGTTGGTAATACATATGAAACCAGGTCACGATCGGGTCAGTGAGCTCGATGCTTCTCTGTCTCTCTTGATTCGACTCCCCCGCAGTTCTTCATGACTCCGAGCCATACAGAACCAGACAGACATGCCAGATAGACACACACATACACGTACACACTTTCCCAACTGAAGCACAATCGCTTCCGCCTCTCTTTTTTTACCATTTTTTCATCTCACTATTTGACAGTAGAACGAATCAACGTTGGGTCTGACACTCATTGTATTTTATTTTCATTCTTTACTTCGTGACCTCTCTTTTTCTCTGTTTATCTGACTTTCCTACTCTAACGCTCCCCTCTCTATCTCTCTCCCCTCTCTCTCTCTCTCTCTCCCTCTCTCTCTCTCTCTCTCTCTCTCTCTCTCTCTCTCTCTCTCTCTCTCTCTCTCTCTCTCGGTGTGTGTGTGTCCATTTCTTTCAGTGTTTCTTTTTATACCAGGTGCGACAGGGCTCACCGCGAGTAATACGCATAGACGTCTCTCGACACCATCATCACGTGGGAATATAAAGCTTTATGCATTTTTAATGAGGTACTCGCGGATACACGACTTTTCATGTGCTCTCTCGTTTAGTTTGCGACACGAGAGATTCACCAAAGACACTTTTCACCTGTGCGAACCATTCCTTTGCTATCTGCTCACCGCGCCTATCCCAAAAGCCGGATACTAATGTTCCATCGGAAATGGCTTTCGATCTCATTCATTGCTCGCGCAACTTTCGCGGGTGTAGCTTTTTTCTTCTTCTAGCTTCTCATCCGCTCTACACCCGACTGAAACAGTAATACGATTGACAGGGAAACCGAGACGACCCCTCGTCATTAAATTCTTCCACCGTATTGCAAATAATGCCCGGATGAAAGAGCCTCCGTTTGTGGGGGAAAGAGGGTTCAAAGAATAAAAGGGAAGAGGGGGAAAAAAAGATTCTTATCATGGATGATTCATTCCCAAAATTGAAGCTTCGTGGTTCAAAAAGCTTGATAAAAAAAAATGTCTGGCCGAAACACGCAGAGGGATGCTCGCGTTCGATACATTTTAGATAACGAATCGCGTGCTCTTTGACTGTAAACTCAATGCATATTGCGAAACTCTATTATATAAGAGAAATTCATTCGGGCACTCGTCCGTGTGTGGCGCATATGGATATGTAACGCAACCATGGTATACGTCAAAATGATTCTATCGACATTCACTCGTCTGCGAATGAGAACGCACGAGAAAAATGATTTAAAAAAAACAGTTCGAGCAATAGGGACAGGTAAAACGTATGGATAGTGACATCTGAGGCCTTTGGGAATTTGATTTTTTTTAAAATACATAACTCGTTTCATTCGCGACACGCACGATCAAAAAGGAATGATTCTGCGAATTCTAGATGCGTATGAAACGATATTTATCAATCTGCATATAAATTTGAAGAAGCCAATATCTTTGAAGCGCGTTCGCGAGTCTGAGAGAAAAGTAAAACTATATAAAAAAAACCGCTTTAAAAACTTTTGCAACAGAGAGCGCTACAGAACAGTTTGAATAATAAAACCTTCAGTTCTCTGGACATCCTGAGAAACCGCTTGGATGACTTCTTTGCCGAAAGATCTCAGGACTTCTATGAAAGAGGGAAAAAAAGTTCGGGGAGAGAGAGCAGAAAGTCGTTGAACAGAATGGAACGTATGTAGTTGATTAAAAACAGTTTTTTTTTAATAAATATTTTGCGTTTGAAATTTGATCGATTTTCGCTACGATGTTGTGCATAGATTCCATGAGTAGGCGAAATGTTGTTTTTTTTTTGTTAAGAAAATCATTCCAGGACGTTTGGAAATGACAAATTATAATAAAAAAAATCATTGATGTAGAATTCCAATTTAAGTATTTTATTCTATTTTCGATTTATGAAATATTTGATGCATTTAGCAGACGGGCTAATAATCCAATAACACACCAAATATGCGTAAAAATAATACACTTAAGTGGGTAATATAAAACGCATGAAGTGAATCCCGAAATTACAAACTCGCAAATGTGTAAAAAGTGTTAAAGCAAGACACTTGGATTGGCAGAGTATATACGAGGTGTGTAAATTAAGTAAAGAGACTGGCCACGTAACGTTCGATCTGGCAACACTTGCGACGCAGGGCAAGGAGGAGCGACAGGCAAACATGTGGTACGCCTTCAATAGGAGTTTGAACTCGCTAGAGTCATTTGGTTGTCCGTAGAGATTTTTTTTTTTGGGGCAGCAGTGTTTTCTAGTGCTTACTAAAAATGAGTGACATCAATTTTCGAGCAACGGTGTGCTATCAGGCTTTGCTTCAGACTTAGGCACAGTGCAACGGAAACTTTTGCAAAACTTCAGCAGGCTTACGGAGACAGAGTTTTGTCAAGGGCCCAGGTTTTTCGGTGGTTTAAGGCATTTTCAGAAGGAAGAGGGTCGATTGAAGATGACCCACGCAGCGGAAGGTCTTCATCTTCAAGAACCGATGAAAATGTCAACAGAATCCGGGATCTTGTGCGTTCAGATCGTCGGTTGACAGTCAGAATGATCGGGGAACAGTTGAATTTGACTCACACCACCGTTTATCAGATTTTGACCAATTAATTGGGGATAAGAAAAAATTGCTGTCAAACAGCAATTTCAATAAACGAGTTTTTAGCCAGTAAAAACAGTCCTGTGGCTACTCAGCCCCCTTATTCACCTGACTTGAGTCCTTGTGACTTTTTCCTCTTCCGAAGATTAAAAAATTACTCCAAGGGACGTCATTTTAGGACACTCGAAAACATTCAAACGGCTGTATCTGACCAGCTAAAGGTTATTCCAATATCCGAGTTGAGCGCTGCACTTGAGCACCAGCACTGCTATGAGGATTGCAAGAAACGTCTCCACCGCTGTGGTGCTTTCCAAGAAAGTTATTTTGAGGGCGACAATATTGAATTGTAATTCTATTCGAATAAACATTGAAAAAAATCGGTCTCATTACTTAATGTACACACCTCGTTTCAACCATCTGTAAAATTCCTACCTCGTCATCCCAATGCTCTATTCAGAAAAAAATATTAAAAATCGACCTGTTCTTTGGACCCCAGCTTATGCAGACGGGCTCAGCACGTCCAGTTATTTCGCAGAAGACCTTAAATTTTGGTCCAATAGTTGCTTTGGAAGGCAAGACACTCCTCGAAATGACCTTCATATAAATGCTTACATCCCTTGAAAGGTGATTTTCAAGATATTGGGATTTAAGTAATGTCGAGTATAGGGACAACAGCCATAGGGCCGACCCTCGAAGTTCAGTGTCTTCAAAATCACCGTCCTTAGTGTATATATACGCAAGACAGATAAAGTTGGCGATTCTGACAAGAGCCTGGATGAGCCTCCATCGTTCTCATCACGGACTCACTGCGCTGAAAGTAAATACAACGGAGAGCGATATTACGATGTTTCTTTTCTTCTTAGTAAAAAACTCCGTAAAAAAAATCTTTCGTGTCTTTGTTCACTTTTGGGTGCCTCTTTCTCTCTACTTTTGCGTTTCTCCATATTTCCCCGCGTACCACGACGAAAAAACCCTGGTGCCTACCAGAAACAACCGCCGAGTACAGTAAGCGCGACAAGTCAAGTGAAAAAGGCTGCCTATCCCAACAGGCAAAAAATCCGCGGAATATATTGGCATGGCCTATCCCAACAGGCAAAAGTCCGCGCGCATATTAGGCATTCCACGTCATTTCACCTAGCCCGTGACCACGACCATTTTTGATTTTCCTGATTTTTTTTTTTGTAAAATTGTACCCCATAAAAGGAATATCCACACTCATTTTTAGATTTTTATCTCTTCTCTTTTAGGAGTTATAATTTTCCAAAAAATGTAGATTTCGGAACTTGTGCAAACGTTTAAACTTTTACAAAAAAATTTGAAAAAAATTATCATTCATATTCCCCTAAAAATTATCATTCATATTCCGAAGCAAAAAACACGTGTTTTTTGCTTCGCCAGGGGAAACTATTTTTTTTAAAGATGATTGCCATTGCTTATTTTTTCTTTATTTTTAGTGAAAAAAAATTGATTTTGCACAAAAAAAAATTTCTTTTTTAGCACAACAGAAAAATAAACCGTTTCATTATTAGCATTATTCAAGATTAAAATGGAGATATATATCATTATTGGAGATTAAAATGATAAAAATCTTTTAAAAAAAATATGATTAATTCGAAAAACAATAGAAGGAAAAATGGGCCTACGATGAGACTAGTCTTAAAAATCATAGAATGGGTCACTCTATTTTAGAGAATCTTTTGAAAAAAATAAAAAATGGCAATCATCTTAAAAAAATATACTTTCCAATATCGAAGCAAAAAATTCGTGGTCCAGTACAATTGATATTTTTTTCACATTTTTTCATGAAAGTATGATTCAAAATGAAAAAAATATATATACTGACATTTGTCGATATCTCAATTAGTTCAGAAGTTATCGGCGTTTAAACCTTTCCAAATCTCCCGAAAGCAACATTTTTTGGAAAATTAAAACTCCTAAAAGAGAAGAGATAAAAATCTAAAAATTGGTGTGGATATTTCTTTCGTGCGGTGCAATTTTACAAAAAAAGTCATGAAACTCAAAAATGGTCGGGATCACGGGCTCGGTGAAATGGCGTGGAATGCCTCATGTACATATATATACGTATGGGCGATTCTACTAAATCCTTCGACACGAATGATAAAGTCTCGAGATTCCAGATCTCGCTGAAACTGCCTCCGTAAATTGTCTTCTCGATAAAGCTACTCAATCGTAGGACTGAATGAACTCAAATTTGTTTTCGTCTCCAATGAAATCAAAGTCGGAAAGAAAAAAAAACGTACGAAATTGTCTCCCAATTCCATCGCGTGGCAAAGCCACACCCTAAGTGGATTGATTCTTTTTGTCAACCTCAAACAAAACAAAAAAGAAACAAAAATGAGTGATCGATTCTTTTCTTCCAAAATCCTGTGTATTTTTCCTTTCGGATGATTACGGATTCGGCGCCTATTCTGACGCAGACATTTTCATACAAAAATCGTAAAACGTGTGTGTGTGTGTGTGTGTGTGTGTGTGTGTGTGTGTGTGTGTGTCTGTTTTTTTTGTTCGAGCACTGTGTCGCCGGTTGCCCGGGGGTGTGACAAACAACTTTCCCCTTCGATGTATCCACGTGTACCATTCAGGAAGTGATATACAATATATTTTACGATACATATCTGTCCACGAGGATACACACGTAAATATACAAATTCGAGAATACGAAATTGGTGGAGAATCCAAACGGAGACTGAGCTGTATTTAAAGAAGAATTTACGTGCTCGAGAAGATGCTTCGATCTTTGGCCGCAGTGAGTAGAGCATACACACTTTGGAAGGTCTATTAGCAGAGACTTTAAAACAAGTGATACAGGGGGGAACTTTAGTAGGTGGGGTATAGCCGGAGGAGCGGTGGAAGGCGCCGAAGAAAAATCGAAGGAAAGTTAAGTGGCTTGCTTGTCGAGGTTTGAGTATGGCGTAAGCCCGAGCCCTGCTTCACGAATTTCAAAGTCCGTATATGTGAGTACACGTAAACAACCCTCCATCCCCTTCCCTCTCGAAGGATGTTTTCATATAGGCTATTTCACAGGAAGCAGAAGAATTTAGTGTTGGTTTTTTTAAAATTTATTTGGTCCCAGAAGTGTTCGAAAGTCCGCTACATTTTTTTTCCCTTTGGGAGAATTATGTTGTTTTTTTTGAGACACCCTCCGTTGTTTGTAATCATGTTTAGTCTTTTGCAGGATCCGAAAGGTGTTCTTGGTGCAATGGAGTAGCCCATGGATTTAAATAAAACGTGTGAATGATTGGATATAGGTATGTATACACTCGAACGTATACGGAGTGTCCGAAACGTCGCGTCAGGTCTTTCGCCAGATTGATAGGGCTTGAAATTCTGAAGAGAAAAGTCCTTATGCATTTTTTTCGGCGATTCAGGGTTCCTTGGATAAAAGTTGATCAATGGTGGCCAATCGTGTGCGCTTGGCCGCTTTTCGTTGCACTCGAGCCAATGCGGTGCGGCGCGGGGACGCTTGCCCCGCCTAATGTTGCCTTACCCGGGCACCGGGTTGGCTATTATGGCACCAAATGGATATCTCAGCAACTGTGCATCCGAGAGTAAAATGGATAAGGACTTTTCTCATTAGAATTTCGCGATCTAGTTACCCTGTGAAGATCTAAAGAGACTTTTTTGGACAACTTTGTATACACTTGCAAGAAGTTTCTATCCGGCTCGACTGCTTACTCTGATCCCCTCATCGGTCTCTCTCTCTCTCTCTCTCTCTCTCTCTCTCTCTCTCACAGTCACTTTTTCGCGCACCATTGCGGGATCGCTTGGCGACAGTACCGGAGCGAGTCGCAGTGATCCGGTTTCGTGCTGTTGTTTGTTTACCTCACTCGCGAGCCTCCCTTTTTCACTCCTCGTCAACCCTGTGTACGTCCATCCACTACTTCGCACTTACAAGGTTGTATGCGCTCGATAGAGTTTCTGCACCAGGGAGAAGATAAAGTATCTCCGTGTTCTCTCTCTCTCTCTCTCTCTCTCTCTCATTCCCGCTTTCTATTTCCTCCCTCATCTCCCTTGCGCCCTCTTTCGCGCCCACCGATACAGACCCAAGGCACTCGTAAAATGAATTTCTATACCGCACGAATCTTTCCCACACTACCGTACAAAAAAAAACTCTTCCTATGCTCATTTCTGTCCCCGTTTTCCCAATCTCCTGCCCCCCCCCCCCCCTCTCTCGTATACTTCGCAACGGGCGAAAGGACTCAAGTGTGGGTAATTAGGAAAGCCTTTTTTTTTTCTTTTTAAGTTGAAAACGAAGAAGAGGCTTCGTTCACTGGCTATATTTGTGTAGCGCGAAGGAGTAGAGTATATATATTAGGAACATGGCCTTGCGGATCTTGGTAATTAGGAGAGAGATCTTTTTTATTTATTTTTTCTCCCCGCTCTGTACTTCCACCGTCTTTTAGCTTCTGTCCTGTTCTCTCTGCTTTCCCCTTTCATTCTTCCTCTCACTCCCTCCCTCTTTCTATTGCTCTTTCTTTATTTTCGCGAAGACTTAATTAAAATTGTGAAAGTCTTTTTGCGTGGGTGGATTCGGGACCACAAAGATTTCTTCGTTCACATCTGTTCCCGAGCCTGTCTTTTCAGCTGGCAAACGTTTTTCATTTGTTCGTAGCCGAATTGTTACGTACATCGAAGTATACTGCCTGAGTGGGAAGAGTCTTCGCGAAAGTACGACACGTAGCGAAGCTTTCGTCTTCCAACGGATATGGATATTGCAGCAGTGTCGCTGTGAGACGAGAACTTGCCCAGCATGTCATTACGTAAATCAATTTGATCGACCCTTTTAAAGGCAATTTGCATTCCGAACTGTTTGAGCAATGAGTACAATTTCGAAAATGCAATTTGCCAGTATCAACGCCCAGCTTTTTTTTTACCATATCCTTGTTCCACCTACAAGGATCATTCCATTCGTTTTTTTTTCTTCTTTTTTCGCTGACGTACGTTTTCTTTTACGTGGGAGCTCAATTGACCCAACGGGTTTTCGAAAATTCACGATTTCATTAAAACCAAATTCTAATTGGTTCTCGCCCAATTTCGAAAGCAGCCTCCGTCTGTTTACGTGTAAAAATTGGGTTCTTAAAAATCACGCTCACAGATCGAATTACATTGTCGCACGTCCTGTTCAGAATTTTTCGTAGGGATCCAATTGGATTCCTACACTTGTCCCTACTTCCTGATAGGGATCCGATGGGACATCGCATTGGATCCCTATACTGAAACGTCACGCTCGTACATTGAACTCTAATCGGGATTCCACATTGACATCCAATGTACGAATCTAATTTAAATCCCAGACGATTGCCACATTATCGAAGAGAATCCCATACGATTCGTGATATTGAAGTTTACATCGTTGGAACGCAACGAACATAATCCCTATTTTTTTGACGGTTTAAATTTACGGCAAACTTTTGAAAAGATTTTCCTCAGAGACGTCCAGTCCAAATCTATCGAAAAAAATTTTCGATAGCAATAAAAATGGAGAATAACAGAAATAAAAAAGAATTTTCATTGCATTCCAGCGATGCGACTTCAACAGCATGACGATTCTTGATAGATCCCATCGCATTCTGTACGTTGAATTTTCTAAACAAAATATATCGGTATACAAAACAAATGGATCTTGAAAAAAGATAAAACTTATGTTATAAATGTATGGATCGCTTAAAAAACTATATCGAAGCGTGCAGGTTATGTTTCAACACGTCAAATTTTTTCTCGTAACGTTTCACATACTTTCAATTCGAAAGAGGTAAGAATTCTCAAACGGCGTTGAATCGGGGAAAAGTGCAGGATTAAATTGGATGCCAATGAGGACTCCCTATGCGCGGTGTCCCTAACAAATCCCTATAGAGATGTAGGTGCATGTTGGGACTCTTAAACAAATTTCTGAACGGAATCACGAAAGGATATTTTTTTATCGGAAGAGCCAACAAATTACGATTGAAAATTTCAAATAAAAACTCTCAAAAGATTTAAATCGGGAAATGACCACGGCATCCACTTGGATGCCAATGTGGACTCCCTACGTGCGGCGTCCCTATCAAATCCCCTATAGGGAAGTGGTAGGATCTGGGGAGTCCCCAACAAATTTCTGCACGAGGTAAAGCCCGGGGAAAAAATCTCCATCCGTACAACAGTGATTGTGCGCGAAGTGGAAAAAAACAAGATAAAATGCTCGTTACTTTTATGTAGAACTTATAAATCGAAGGATGATTAGTACAGACGAAGTGGCGAGGGTGCAAAAAGCCACTGCAATTTTTGCACGAAGGGATCAGTAGCCTTGGTTGAAAAGTGTGTGAGAGAGAGAGAGAGAGAGAGAGAGAGAGAGGTGGGGGGAGGTCGACGTGCTGCACACGTGAGAAGAAAGCGAGAAAAGGTAAAAAGGAAAGATGAAAAAAAAAGATGAAAGGAACCCGAGGCTGTGAGAAATGGAGGCAGTGAGGCCATAAAAAAAAAAAGTGGTGGGAAAAAAAGCACAGTTTTTCAAGTTGGTTTTACGTGACGACGAGGCAGGATAGAGGGTTGCCGGGAAAAGTATTGCTCGTGACAGCAGTGACCCGAGTACATGCGACATACTATCCGGAGGCCCCACGGGCTTGATTAATTGCAATATCATGTTAAAACGCGTTTTCGCTCTTGCCATTAGCACTTCTAGATCCCCTCCTCCCTCTCCTTCTCTCTCTCTCTCTCTCTCTCTCTCTCTCTCTCTCTCTCTCTCTCTCTCTCTCTCTCTCTCTCTCTCTCGCTCTCTCTCCAGCTTTTTCCCTGTGTCTCCCCAGTAAATCGAGAACACATGAACGAATTCACTCGAGCGGTTTTATGCCGCGTCACTCAGTGGGCGTTTTCTCCCTCATTGAAATGTTAATACAGTAGTAATTAGCTAGAACCTTAACTCCGGACTGGATCTCGGAGTTTCTAGACCTGGCTCGCCCGAGACGTACGATGAGCCCGAAAGTTCGACCAAATTAAATCCGACCGAATAAGTGTTTTCGAATCATTGATGAACGCGTCCGTTTATTTTTTTAATTCGCCCGTCCTTTGACGAAACTTAATTTTTCAAACGACAATGTTACTTTTATCAGCGTTCCTGTTCCACTTGTACGCAAGGAATGATAAAAAAAAACAGAATTCCGAAATAAATCTGAATAAAGTACAAATTGAAGTACGGGGTTCGAGAACGATTTTAGAACGAGCTCATCGCCAATATCTTCGTTGATAAATTTCGCAAAAATTCGAAGGAAAATCGAACAAGAAATAGAGCTTAAGGCCTTAGGTCACTCTAGGATTTTCCAAAAATCGATTTTTTTTGTTAAAAATGTACCTTAGTATCTATAAAATTATATTCCAAAAGATTATGGGTGTGAAAAATTTCTAAGTACGCGATTTTCGAATTCTAGCGCAACCCCTCATGATTAATGTCGTGACTTTCTACTAACTTTAAACGCGTTTATCTCAAAAATACATTTTTCAATCGGTCGGACAATATACAGAAAAATGCTGCACGGTCGCTATTTTCACATGTATCGCTGTGAAAAAATAATTGTGTATAATCAATTACGTGTATAATAAAACCCCTTCTTTGTAATTCCGATTTATTTTATAGTTTCGCTGAAAAAAATCACCAAATATGCCCCTTTTTGGCCTCGTGGCCTAAGGCCTTAAGGGCATGTACAAGGTCAACATAACCTCACACATTTTCCAACCCAGTTTTCTCATAAATGGTTAAGGTTTTTGAGAAAAAAACAAAGCAGCAGCTTGACGATTTTCTTTTGCCCTAAAAATTATTCATCTTTGAGAAATCTCGGTTCGAAAATTTTAGCTATCTCTCTCGCACTCATATGTCACATGGTACACCTTCTACTTCACCTTAAAGAACGGCCGGGTCCAATACTTGGATGGTTGACGCTCAGCAATGCACCGGCTTGCGCGCAGCCTAATGAGCGTGAGGTTTAATTGACTTTAACACAAAATAAAACCCTGTAAAATATGGGGGCCTGTATCGACACGTGTTTTCCTCAGTTTCTCTGTGCCCTCGTGCGAATGCGCCACAGTACTGCATTGCGGAAGGACTGACATACGAGGCAACATTATAAATTGAAAAATAAGTAAAATATATGTTTGTACGCGTTGTTTCACCCTTAAAAAAGGGTATGAATAGAGAACAATCCCTATGATGAAAGTCTAATTACTGGCCGATAATTGAACTGAAAAGGGCAGCACATGGAAATGCCGCGCCCCTTTCGTTCAACACTCGAATTATTAAACTGCATTACCGTTGACAGTGATGCCTCCAAGCACCGGCTGCGTGAACGAGGGTTGCCATGCACCCCCCGTCTACCTGTGCGAAGTTAATGATGCTCGAATTATGAAACACTCGAATCGATCGATGTGCTCGCAGCGGATATAATCCAAAATTAATTACCCTGATTATAAATTAAATAACGCGGACGCTCGAACGCTTCATTCATTGAGTTTGTCACTTTTACATTATTGCTAAACAACTTTACGTTATTTTACAAAATGCTCTTTTGATTACTCTTCTTATCTTCCTCTGTAACCATTTTTTCGCTGCCTACTCCTTAATATACAGGGTGTTCGGCGTATGGACCGACACAATTTTTTGAGGGTTTGGGGAGGACACTTGCTAGTCTTTTCACCATTAAGCCCTATGTCCTAAGTGTCACGGTAATTGAGATATGATTTTTTTCGTTTTTTTTTAATAATCCGAAATTTTGCCTTTAAATCGTCGTAACTTTTGTGTTTTTCGTTGTAATAGCACGAAATAACTTTTGTTGCATGCATACGGAGTAAAGGAGGTCAATTTGAGCAAAATTTATAACTGCAGTTTAATAAGAACATCGGAAATATAAAAAGTATATTCTTAACCCTGACATTGGCAAGCTAGTATCTCTTATTTTGACCACATAATGAATGATTTCTATGACATGTAGTATACTACTGGAAAGGGTATAAACTAGAGAACTTTTGAAAACTAAGCTAAGTTCAAAATAGCTTGTAGTTTTTTTTTATAATGAATTTAGAAGTTGACATTTTTCATACATTTACATATTTTTAAGACTTTGGAAGCTCATGAGTCATTTTCTCAAAACCAATTATATGAAATAATGATTTATTTATAATAAATATACATTGCAGAATACAACAAAAGTTATATAGTGCTATTACAACTACAAAAAAAAAGTTATGACGATCTAAAGGCGAAATTTCAGGTAATTTAAAAAAAATCATATCTCAATTACCGTGACACTTAGGACATAGGGTCAAGGGGTCAAAAAATTAGCAAATGCTAATCGTCCCCAAAGTATTGTGTGAATCCCTGCGCCAAACACCCTGTGAATGTATTCCCTCTCCACTTTTTCGAAACTAACAAACATGACATGAAATAAGTCTCACAATCTGGGAAATTAATTAGAATTTTACGACTTTTTCCATTATCAGGATCCATTTTGCACGTACTGGGGAAAAAGGAAAAGGGGCACAGAGAATCTGTGGACAACCTGTGCGGATAAAGGCTGTTGAACGAGTTTTATTGTGTTACAATTGGAAACTCAGTAAAACAGGCGTACCACTCGGAGTAGTCGAGCTGCTAAGCAGTCACCTATCGGAGTATTGGCCCAGGCCATCGGTACTTAACATAGGAACATCACCGAAGTCACATACCGACAACCACGATCAATCGCAAGGTTCGTTGAACACGTGGAAGTCGATAGCGACGGCAAAAAAAAATGCAAAAAAGGACATCCAGAAAAACAAGACACCGCAGGCGCGGGAGCGGGGGCGCGAGGGTCGTACGATATGAAAAATCGATCAACCCACCTGGGAGAGAATCTCGCGGTCTACCTTCTCATCGTGTATGCGATCACTCAAAAAGATCTGACACCCAATGGAACTTTTCTTTACTCTCTTATGCCCTTTCTCTTTTTTTCTCAACCTCATGATTAATCGCGATAAACACCGTAACTTGCTTGCAGACACAATTTACCGAAACATACGTGTTTCACTCAAGTTTTTTCGTGCCCCTTTTTTTCGCAGCCGCAAGCCGAACGTTGTCAAAACTTTTCCGGCAAGAAGCTCAACCACGACAATACGAAAGGAGAACGCGGAGAAATTCGCCCTCCGACTTGGTCCTCTTTTACGTTATTCCGAGTAGCCTTCGAGAAATAGTTTTCGAATGGCACTTAATGGGGCAAAAAAGCAAACATGACGTTGCGTTTGGACAAGAGAATTGATGATTTTTTTATTTCCCCTTCCCCTTGGCCCCTCACTGACGCGACGGTCGTTGCAAGAAATACATAAAGATAAAATAGAGCGCCGTTGCGGCGCAAGAAAAGGGGATCTCAGAGGGGAATCCCTTCTGTATCAGCAGATCCCGAGATTGCGTACAATGACGAGCTTCCCGATGTTCAATAACGAAAACGATCGTGGACAAAGAAACGGAAAACGATGCGAAAGACGATGGAAATAAAATAAATCGCTACCCCACGGGGAGTGGGAGTGGCGGGATGGGGAGGGGGAAGAAAAAGTACGAAAAGCTCGCCATGTCAATTGCCTTTGATATCAATCCTTGTTCGATATAACTATATACGTGAGGTGTATTTTACGACTAGTCGAATGTGTTTTTTTTTTTATCAGATAGAAATTCTTTCTCTATTTGTGAACTTGGCTCGGAAGAAATGAATGAGTACGACCTAAAAAAAATAGAACACGTTTTGTACTTTTGGAAATAATTGTGATCGGTTGAAGAATTGGAAAAAAAATATTTTCCGTCCAAGACTGTACAATTATGTGAAATAGGACGAGTAGAAGTAAAAAGTACATCGAACATGTTTATAGGTTTGCGTTAAGGGGTTACACCACCTTGGCGCTCGGAAAATTAGGTATAAAAATGTGAAAAAAATGCAAGCGTCTATTAAACACATGAAATAATTTTTATTTTTCACGAATACATTATAGTTTTATGAATAATTTAAAAAAAAGAATACATTTTTTTTTAATGGTGGAGATATAAATCGGGCGGAGATATAAAGTAGAAGACTTTTTCAAAGTGGTGGACAAAATATTGGGTGAAGTAAAAAGTTCCGAGCGTTTTCCGCTAGATGTCTTTAGTGAGCCATATCTCACGATGTATACATCGCATCCGGTCATACTATACGGCGATTTAAAGGTGACATTACGCTTCAAAAAAAGTTCTTTGACAGTTTTGTGTTTGGTGAAGCCAGTTGTGTGTTACAGCGTTCCAAAATGGAGGTAAAAAAAGAGAAAATTCGATACAATCTTCAGTGCCACTACGACCAAGGTGAAAAGGCGGAGCAGGCGGCCAAAAAAAATTGTGCTGTTTATGGACCCAATACAGTATCGAATGCAACAGCAAAGCGGAGTTTCCAACGATTCCGTTCTGGTAATATGGACGTCGAAGATGAGGCACGCTCTGGTAGGCCAATCGTCGAAAATGTTGATAAAATCATGGAAATCATCGAGTCGGACCGGCATGTGAGCACTTATTCCATTGCCCAGAAACTAAAGATTAGCCAGAAAACCGTTTGGAACCATTTGCATAAGGCTGGTCTCAAGAAGAAGTTCGACGTATGGGTGCCACACGAATTGACGCAAGAGAACCTTTTGGACCGGATGGATGCCTGCGATTCTTTGCTGAAACGTAACGAAATCGACCCATTTTTGGAGCGGATGGTAACTGGCGATGAAAAATGGGTCACATACGAGAACAACAGCCGAAAAAGATCGTGGTCCATTCGCGGTGTGCCGGCCCAAACGATCACCAAGCCCGGATTAACGGCCAAGAAAGTTTTGCTGTGTGTTTGGTGGGATTGGAAGGGAATCATCCCCTATGAGCTGCTCCCATCGGGCCAAACACTCAATTCGGACCTCTACTATCAACAACTGACCAGATTGAAGCAGGCGACCGACCAGAAGGGGCCAGAATTGGCCATTAGGAAGGGTGTTGTGTTCCATCAAGACAAGGCCAGGCCGCACGCATCTTTAACGACGCGCCAGAAGCTCCGAGAGCTTGGATGGGAGGTTCTATTGCACCCGCCGTATAGTCCAAACTGAGCACCAAGCGATTATCACCTTTTCAAGCATTTGCAAAATTTTCTTGATGGTACAAAACTGGCCTCAATAGAGGCTTGTGAAAATGAGCTGGTCAAGTTTTTTACCAATAGGGACGAGGACTTCTTCAATCGCGGAATTATGAAATTGCCTTCAAAATGGACAAATGTTATCGAACAAAACGGCGCATATTTGATCTAAATCGGATAAACCTAACTATGTTAATTTCATCGTCGAAATAAAGCGAAAAAACGCTCAGAACTTTTTACTTCATCTAATATCTCGAGATCTACTGAACCGATTTTGATACATTTTATATTACAAATTCTTTGTAATATTTCCTAGGATGTAGCGTAAAGTTTTTTTGATTAGATGTCGCGTTTATTTTTTATTGATTTTTAAAACTAAAAATTTTGATAAAAATCAAAAGAGTTTTCACAAGAGTTTTCTCTTTCAAACAGTTGCAATTCCTCCAAATAAAAAATTCCACATGCTACACTTTAGCTACTACACTTCTTCACAAGGATTTTTTTAAATTATTTTTCAGACGATGCTTGACAGAGAAAATAATTCCACCATCGGTAAGGATTTTCAAAAGAGGATCCTCCTAGATTTTAATTTTTTTTTTAAATTTGTTCGTAAAACTATAATGTATTTCTGTAGATTGACTATGGGCAACATGAGAGATAGGGCCATAAAAGCACGCAAGCTCGTACGAAGGTATATTAAAAATGAAAAAAATCAAAAATAATGAATGATGAAAATTTGGATTGAGAAGCGAACGATCGCGAGACTCGTCAAAAAAAAATCCATCAAATTCATACAGTTGTTTAAATTTCTTTGAGTCCGTATAAAACTTTTCTTTTAATGTTCTCAAAAGCTCCTGGCAACAATGAATCCGGGGACACGAAAGGGTTGCTCAAAGGGATTTTTCTTTGCCTCGATACATTCTACGATATTCGTGCGCCACATCCCCCTTCGATCTCGCAGATGCCTCTCGTCACGTCGAAAGGAGCTTTCGCGTGCACCGAGCTTTCCAAATATTTCGCGTATCCCCTCGCGCAGAACGGGGCAATGTGTCCTCGAGGGTAAAAGCACTCGGGGCTTACTGTATACGGATACATCGAACTCTCGAAAGTCTAAACTTCTGCTTCGAAAGTACTTCGTTGGCGTTTTATTATTGATCAAGTTAAAACGCGTATTGCTCTTTTTTCTTGACAAAAGCTCATCTCGAATAGTTTTCAAGACACTAGATTTTCAATATCCGAGCAAGGAAGAGTCCGTGTTTTCGCTCAGAGATTCATTCGCAGTCGAAACCTTTGTAGAATAATTCATGTGGTTTTTTTTATACGACCCAAAAGTGCAAAGTATGCAAATTATTGCGACTGATATTTTCATATTTTTTTTTGTGTGGGTAATTGAGATGAAGATGGAATATTAATGCACTGACAGAAAAATTCTTTTGATATTAACTAGATGCGTCTATGTGATTTTCATAAATTTGAATTAACTAGATTTTTCGTGAAATCAAACTTTTCCTATTGCATTCCATTATTAAAATTATTGATTTTAAATATATTTATTTATTCAAATCAATATATATTTAATATAGTCTAATAACTTAATATTTCATTTATTCCTAATAAATGTATGATTTTGTTTCATCTGGTAGTATAAGACAAAAGAAACAGAACGAAAAATGGTACAAAAATCTCATCATCAAAAATCTCATAGCTTTGTTTTCATTAGAAGATTGTTGTAACATTCTGCAGTTGAGGAAAATTGTTAGTCGTTCTTTACATAAACAGTCGCGCCTGTTAATAAAAGGCACGACGATACCTGTTTCTTTTCTTCAAATAACAGCCTTGTTAGTGGAAAAAAAGAAAAATAATTTAACTTTTTTTACCGCATTTTTATGTCATGAACTCATATTCCTCTCTCGTATTCAAGTGATAAATCGGGTTTTATATTTATTTAATTTGAACCTAATCTGTATTTATTTAATTTGAATATATTTAATATTTAAAAATAATAGCTTGAACAAATAAAAAAAATATATTTGAACGAAATAGGGTCGTAGTAGGAGACAAGGAAAACACCTATTTGATTTAAATAGATCCTGTTGAAATTGAATATTTTTTTTGGCAGTGTGGAGCTTCAATTTCCTCTCTCTCTCTCTCTCTCTCTCTCTCTCTCTCTCTCTCTCTCCCTCTCTCTCTCTTCACCTCCGGAATAAATATTGTACCGATATTATGTCAAGCAGCATCGGTCTGGGCCAATACATGAATGGGTGACCGCTTAGTTGCATCCCAGCTAAAAAGCGAAACGAATTTTTACTGAGTTTCCTATTTTTAACAGAACTTAACCTCTATAGAATACAGCCGCCTGTATCAACGCGGGTTTTCGGCAATTTCCCTGTACCCTTGTGCAAATGCGATACAATTGTACATCGGGAAGCGACTCAATGTGGGGAAACACTCTGGTGGGTCTCGCAGTTACCGGAAACAGTGGAGTGACAAACTGTCGGGCTACAAATTAAAGGGATGGGTTTGCAAAAATCCCTTAGGATGTATGAAAAATCATTATAAATAAGAAAAGAAATCGTGCAAAATTTGTATCGAAAAAACAGACAGACAAGAAAGCGAGCTAATAAAAGCGTGGTAAAAAATGTACAGCTTATAAAAATTGGAATTATTTGCAGAACGACACACACACACATGGTCGAACAAATTAATTACCAAAAAAAAAAACACGCCGAGCATGTCAAACGGTTCAAGGGACAAAAGTGTATCGACCTAGCGCGGTACGTATCTCGTGGTTTCAACCCCTGAGAATGGCATTCACCTATACGGGAATCCATGCATGGCAAGGACCGAAGGGACAGCCGTAAAAATCATCCAGAGTTTCTCATTTTCAACTATATTCTCGTCTGAGCGTTATTTCGTCTCGATAACAGACGATGACACGGACCCATGGGAGAGAGAGAAAGAGCGAGAGAGTGCGAGAGAGAGAGAGAGAGAGAGAGAGAGAGAGAGAGAGAGAACTGCACAAGAGTACGTAGATATATCCGATCGATTTATTGATCGAATAATAAATGTGACGGGCAAACATATACCATTCAGTCGGATTACATATGAACGAGCTCTTTTTCGTCGGTACTTCCTTCCATGTAGATTTTTGTTTCTTTTAGTGAGGTAGCAAATGAAATTCATCCCGATACTCGGCGTCGACCGTGGGGTGAATACAACTGGGAGAGACGGCGATCCCGTTCGGATTGCTTCTGGAATCGTATCAAAATGAGCTGGGAGCATTTACTATCTTCTACGAAATTGACATTTGTTCCGCGAATCGCATTAATAAAATACTCGATTTTTCTATGCAGTTTACGATATCTTTGCATATTGGCCTAGTTCAAAGTTATGGAAAAGCATTTTTCGCGTTAAGCCGGAAGAATTTTGAGCTTTCGAAAACAACTCCGGGATATTCGTAATTCGCGGAAAGTTCCTCATCGGATAGACCCTCGAAATGGTGGAAAAGACAAAAAATATAAACATCGACCTTTCGGCCACTTTTTCTAAATCGCTGAAGTCCTAAAATTTTAAACAGCTGTAGACGCGGCCCTTTTTGAATGACGAATACCTATTGGGAGGCTTGAGAAAAGGATTTTAGCAGACTTAAGGTAGTAGTCTCGCCACAGTCACGTTGAAAAGTCAATTCTCCGCTCAATAAATGAAAGATTCGAAATATTGCGAAATATCCTTATAATGTAGGTTGTACATCTTATCGGGATGTAAAAACTTGTAAAGTAACGATGTAAAAGCCTAATATAATCTTTACCTAACCCTCACTTTTGTATCAGACTATCCATTCCGGCTACTAATACGTAGATCCTCTGCGTATACGGATACACACACACTACTGTAATGTAGTTCTAGTCTACTCCAGTCGCTTCGTGGCGCTAGCGTCGCTAGACATTGCTTAATTTTAATTGCTATATCTCTGAATCTAGACCGTCAAAATTCATGATTTTTTTACCCACTTCGTCATGTGTTTCTCTGTAATTGAGGATCAAAAAAAACTGTAGAAAAGTTTCGAAGTTATTGCGTGAAATCTAAAATTTTTTACTGCTCCCCATACCAACACGTGTAAAACCGTGCAATCTTTGATTGCCAATATCTCGAATACACGGTGAATCCTTTTGAAATTTTGCAGGTAATTACTGAATAGTGTCCTGAATGGGTCCTTACAATGAATAAAAAATCTATATAAAAACGCCTTGGCGAGACTACTACCTTAAGGCCTTAGGCCAATCTAAAATTTTCCAAAAATCGATTTTTTTTTGTTAAAAGTGTACCTTAGTACCTATAAAATTATATTCCAAAAGATTATGGGTGTGAAAAATCTCTAGGTACTCGACTTTCGAATTCTAGCGCAACCCCTCTTGATTCATGTCATGACCTTCTACTAACTTTAAACGCGTTTATCTCAAAACTACATTTTTAAAGTTGGCCGGACTCATAATTCAAACAAATTTCAACCGATTCACTTGAAATTTTAACTGTATATTTAGAATTACATTTGTTGAGACACTGCGTAGGATTTTTAAATTATATTGCGTAGTTCCTTTTTTATAAACAATTTTCTGACGATTTTCTCATGGAATTTTATACTTTTTGTTTTAGAAATGCGTCATTTTGACAAAAAACAATATATCAAAAAAATCCTACGTACTTATAAAGCTATTCTTATATATAATCGAAAAAACTTCAGTGTCTCATCATAACTCAAAAATTATAGAAGCTGTTGGTCCGACCGTTGACATTCCAGAAATAAAGGCGTCATCGGAAAAATGCTGCGCAGTCGCCATTTTGACATGTATCGCTGTGAAAAAATAATGTTGTACAGTCAATTACGTGTATAATAAAACCCCTATTTTGTAATTCCGATTTATTTTATGGTTTCGCTGAAAAAAAACATCACAAAATATGCCCTTTTTGACCTCTAGAGTGGCCTAAGGCCTTAAGGCCGTCTTCTAGTCTAGAATTTAAAAAAATCGTTTTTTTTGCATATTTTCAATGTTTAGTATTTCAAGAATATACCCTCCAAAGGAAATTTGGAAATTCCAAATATTAACGGAGTTACAGCTGTAATTAGTGAGATGGAAACTTAACCGGCGCTGCCGGACCGAATCGAACAATAGACGGTTCCGTCTGCTCGACTACCTGAGGCCCTACCCTTCGTGATATTCACGTTTCTTGACTACCTGAGGTCCCCTACCCTTTGTGATCTTCACGAGGAATCGCCGATTAACGAAATGTAAGTATATGTACCATTATATGACTTAGACTGCCTGAAACTGTACTCGAATCTTTAAACGCGTTTTTCTCGAAACTACTTTTTTCGAGACGGTTGACATGATATCTCAAGATGTAATGAACCGATTTACTTGAAATTTTTTGTGAACCTTCTCCATACACCCCTCTATCGCCTCTACCAGATTTATCGCGAAATTTTGTTACTAATTATTTTAAAAAAATCAACAATCGTGAAAAAAAACGGCAAAAAATGACCTTTTTTTAAACAGCCGCCATTTTGCGAATTTTTTTTTTTGCCTGAGGTAGGGGCTATAATGACATCCTTACTAATTAAGAATCTATTTTTTTTTTTCAGATGACCAGCAGGGTTGGAATCATGTCAACCAGGAGAGGCCGTTTTTTTTTCCACCCCCACTTTACCAGCCTGCATCTACCAGAATTATGGATTTTTTTTTCGCCAATTTTTTTATACAATGTCAAAGGATGAATAAATATGTGGTAAAAAGATAGATACGGAAATATTTTTTGTTTTTTTTTTATCGCATGTTGAAAAATCCCCAAATTTTGGGCCTCTAGACTAGAAGACGGCCTTAAAGAATGCCGATTGATTCATCGTGATATCTCAATTAGTTTGCCCGCAAAGTGCACCTAAAAGATAGCTGAAAAAGAGGCAAAGGGGTTGCATAGAAAAATTCGCGAAAATCAATTATCCGACTTTGAAATTCTGCCAAAAATCAAAAAATAATCGTAGCTCCATGAATAAAACGGCATTTTTTCGAGAAAACTATTGCGAAAAAAAACGCCAATTTGAAACTCCACAAAGTGGAGTTTCAAATTTAAAAAAAAACAGTGGAATGTGTAAGGAAACATTTTTGAACAATAAGAGTCTATTATTTCACCACCAACATGTTCTACTTTCATAGATACATTCTTCTATAGTTTATAATTAAACTCCATAAAAAATAAACACAATTAGTATCCAATTTCTTCCACATTCGCGTTCTTTGATAATAAAAAAATCTCGTTGAAAATCGAGTCCCAAAGAAGCATAGGAAAAAAGTAGCACGTCTCCAATAACTTTGCATAGTTTCCCCGTTCGTAAACCGGCAAAAAAAAAACTACGTCGAAGTCTCTTCAATTCCTGTTGAGAAAATGTGAAAATTGCGCGGCCTTGTGATCGAGGGGTGAGACGAGGCTGGTGGGGGAAAAAAACGACGCAAAAGGGAAAAATAAAGGAAAACCGGCCGCATAAATGAGCAAACTAACCTTTTTCCAAGGTTCGGTCAGCTACTGGCGAGAGGGAATGACTGAAGGGCGCGGTGACCAGAAAGCTGTCGCTAAACTGTTATCCCGCAACTCCACCTCATTCTGGTCTATTAAAAGGAGCAAAGTATCACCGAGCGAGGGGCTGATATTGCGCTTCAAGGGTTGTAATGAGGATGAAACGATGGCGATCTCCGCATGGGATAGGGCGAGGGGAGCAAGAAGGCCACAAAAGAATCACGAAATCGTCGGTCAATCCTCACACATCATTGACGACGCAAACTTGAAAAGGAAACTATATCGCACACGAAAGTCCTTCCCTGATTCCTTCTTTTCTATTCTCCTCCCCCGACCTCACTCAAACTTCAAACTAATCGTGACAAAACGCAACTATGATCCTGCAAGAAAAAGTAAGTCCTTGATCAATCCATCGAGAAAAACTTCAATTCGGATCAACTCGTCACAATATAAACGCACGTGCTCAGATTCAGGAGAATGTTCGTACATAATCACCTCGTTCTACTGATTTCATAAATTCCATCTCGAGATCGGAATCCCTCTCCTAAGACTACATGGTACTTGTCAATTTTTTATCATTTCTATTACTCATTTCCGCGCCGAATTGAAAAAATCCATTGTCACCCGAACAAAATTATAACTACTTATTCTAATACTTGTTAAATGTCTCATCGAAATCGACGATCATTCTTGTCCACTTTTGATATACCCGAAATTAGTTACAAGTATTTTTTCTCACTTTGGAAAACGACGCTTCTCTGCTGCAAGCTAGTTTTGAAACTTTTGATATTTGATGTGACGGTCGAGTACCAGAAAATTAAATTATTGGCCTTGAAGAATCTTACAAATTTTAAGGACAATCCTTAATATTTTTTTGACGCAATGTTGACTTCCGATGGCAGGATGGCCCTTGGAATGACTTAAAAACAAATGCTAATATTTATCCAAAAGTGATTTTGAAGACATTTGACCTTGTATAACATTGAGTACACAGACAAAAAGAAAGATTTAATTTAAATAGCATCTATTTAAATCAAATAGGTTTTTTCCTTGTCTCACAGCCTACCACAACTCTGTTTGTATCATCACTTCGAGCATCTTCTGTAGGCAGACCCAAACCAAGGTTAGAGGATCCTTTGAAAGTGATTATTCCGATATTTTTCGATTTTTCGACTATTTTCATACTTTGCGTGACTAGAATGACCTTGTGTTGTAGGTCGCTGAATTCGTCTTAAAATCGGTAATAATGTCATCGAAAAAAAATACATGGTTCCATTTAAAAAAGTGGAGTTGACGACGTAGCTTCAGCGCCTCCACCGATAAAAAAATAGGGTGGTCCAGTATGACGGCCTTCTCGAACACTGAAACTTTTGTCTGAAACATTTTTGGATATGATCAATAGTTTGAGTGCTATTGCTCTGTAACACTTTATCTGCCTCACCCTGTATATATATATATCGATATTTATTTTTTTATGTACACGCGCGTATCTATGTATATATGTACGTTTGTAATACCACACGGTGAATGAAAGTGCCTGGGGTGGCTTCGCCGACGATGCCGAGTCTCTCTCTCCGCGAGAGAGCTTTTTCAACCTCTCTCCCTCTCGGTCCCTCTCTCCCTTCCTCGCCGATATAGACATAAATTTTCTATACTACCCGCATCCTACAAATATTATACCCCTGCGAACAAAGTCTCGGAATTTTCCGAGCCCGGTAAAAAGAAAAAAAAGAGTAACCTTTCGATCAGAATAAAGAAAAAACAACGACAAAAGATCATCCGAATTGAGGAAATAATTTTGTTTCTTCTAGATTTTGAACGTTAAAATCGAGGAAAACAAACACATGAGCACACGCGTCACATATGATCATTGAAGAGAAGAAGAAGAAACGAAGCTAACGTTTTGGGCAATCAACTGGACTTGTACGACCCAAGAGACCAATTGTGCCGGTTTATTTTCCATCAATGATGACCCAGCTTCGATCGATTCCATTCAATGAATAGAATCGATTCCCCAGGATCGTAGGTCCAACACTTCCGAGTCTTTTTTTTCCACGACTGAAGGTTCTCTCGCTGATTCGTTCCAATGATTTTCACCCTTTCCTATTCAGCCCGAGTCATCTCCATCCCGACGAGATCTCTTCGCTCCTCGTAACGCATTGACGAATCAAAATTTGATGTAAATAAAACAACCGCTGGCTTAGAGTATTTTTCTTTGCTGATCGCGCGGTTCGAACAAAACCGAGACTTCCGGATTATTGGTCATAGAGATGATTTACCTGAGTCGAGGGGGGAAGCAAAGTGGTCCTAGATCGCGTACATCCGCGGTTTTGCTTCTTTCGGGATCTCTCGTCCTTTCTTCGTGCTTTTTCCAACTCTTGTTTTCGTACACGATTACGGTAGCGCGCGGGCTTTCTTTTACGGAATCAACGATTTCTCATCTCTCCTCGATCGCTCATTAGTAAGAATGGGAAAATTGTAAGATCGGCGAAAATGCGGAAAAATACGGCACTCCCTTCGTTAGATCGGTGTGCGATGTTGCTCGTTCGGGTCGCAGAATTGTACTGAATCTGGCGAAGGGTGAAAATATTCGCGAGTCCGCGACGGAACTTTTCTGGTACACGTGATCGTTGAGAGAGACCCAGTGAGAAACTGCCACTGGCAGTCCGTCGAACCGAGAGGCACGCCGTTGCCGCCGACACCGCCGCCGCCGCGGAATACCGAGCTTTCGGAAGAGGGCGAGAGGATTACGGTCGCGGGAGGCTTTCAGTTTGCCTCGAGCTTAACGGCGCGACGCGCTGCCTATGGAAAATCGTCGAGGTGGGGTCGACCGGTGAGGGGCCAGCGGAGAAAATGAGGAAAACTCGGTGGGTGTATGGGGCAGGAGGGGGCGAGGGTGGTGAGCGCGCGCATCGCTTTGTTTCGAGGCGGTATCCGAATCGCCAAGAGAAAAGGAGCGCGCGAAAATTCCTACGCTTCCAATTCTTCATTCACTCGTTTGCTCAATGTCCAAAAGAAATATCGTCGATTGCAAATATGGGAGCAAAAAAAAATCTTACGAAGTTTATCATCCGCATTGATTGGCTATCGGAATAAACCCAAACCGATGTTTGAAGGTTTTTTACACTGACCGAAAAATTCTTTCGATATTAATCAGATGCGTCTATTTGATGTTTTTTTAATTTATTTGAATTGAGGCCTTAGGCCACTCTAAGATTTTCCAAAAATCGATTTTTTTTTGTTAAAAATGTACCTAAGTACATATAAAATTATATTCCAAAAGATTATGGGTGTGAAAAATCTCTAAGTACTCGATTTTCGAATTCTAGCGCAACCCACTTGATTCGTGTCGTGAATTTCTACTAACTTTAAACACGTTTATCTCAAAACTACATTTTTCAAGTCAGCCGGACTCATAACTCAAACAAATTTCAACCGGATCACTTGAAATTTTAACTATATATTTATAATTACATTTTCTGAGGCACTAAGTCGGTTTTTTTAAATTATATTGCATAGTTCCTTTTTTATAAACAATTTTCTGACGATTTTCTCATGGCATTTTATACTTTTTGTTTTAGAAATGCGCCATTTTAACAAAAAACAATATATCAAAAAAATCCTACGTACTTCTATAGCTATTCTTATATATAATCGAAAAAACTTTAGTGTCTCATCATAGCTCAAAAATGATATGTCTCATCATAGCTCAAAGATGATTGACCGTCCAGAAATAAAGCCGTCATCGGAAAAATGCTGCGCAGTCGCCATTTTGACATGTATCGCTGTGAAAAAATAATGTTGTATAGTCAATTACGTGTATAATAACACCCCTATATTGTAATTCCGATTTATTTTATGGTTTCGCTGAAAAAAAATCATAAAATATGCCCTCTTTTTGGCCTCTATAGTGGCCTAAGGCCTTAACTAAAGTTTTCGTGAAATCAAATTTTTCTTATACCAGTCCATTATTAAAATTATTTATTTTAAATATATTTATTTATTCAAATGAATATCTATTTAATATCATCTTATAACTAAATATTATATTTTATTTATTCCTAATAAATCTGTGATTTGGTTTTCCATCTGGTCGTATAAGAAAAAAGAGGCAGACGGAAAAATGGTACACGATTCAGTCTCTCAAAAATCTCATTAATTTGTTTTTATGAGAAGACTGTTGTAACATTCTGCAGTCGAGGAAAAGTGTTAGTCTTTCTATACATAAATAGTCACGCCTGTTAATAAAAGTCACGACGATACCTTTCTTTTTTCCAAATAACAGCCTTGTTAGTGAAAGAAGATAAAAATAATTTAACTTTTTTTCGCCGCACTTTTATGTCATGAACCTATATTCCTTTCTCGTATTCATGCGATATATCGTGTTTTATCTTTATTTATTTAATTTGAAAATATTTAATATTTAAAAAGAATAGCTTGAACAAATAAAAAAATATACATATATTTTATATGTTATAAAATATATATGTATACTTTATAACAAAAATATATATTTGAAACAAATAGGATTGTAATAGCTCGTGAGATAAAAACCTATTTGATTTAAGTAGATCCTATTTAAATTAAATATTTTTTTTTGTCAGTGTACATACGGCTGATAACGTTGATCGCTCTCAGTCATCAGCCTTGCTGATTTTTAAATTCAACAAACTAACGTTTCCCTCAGCTGGCTCCTTTCCAACACCTCTGATCGAAGTTACTTCATCCTTTTTCCCCTGTACACTCTTTGCACAGAGTCACCCTCTCCAAGCCCGCTATTACTGTTCCCAATTTTTCCCCGCTATCAAATCGTAAAGTCGATATTAGAGTGACACATCCGAGTAAACGGCGGAGAAAATAGGTGGATTTTGGTAATTAATGAATTTAAAAAAAAAATTCAATTAATATAAATTTCATATTAATATAAATTCATATTAATATGAATTTGTCAATATACCTCAATGTTTATACTTTCAAATAAAACAAATTTGGATAAAATCGGGCAAATATTTTTTCACATAGTAATACCCAAACTTCAACTAGTTTTACCGTCGTCTATTCGGGTGTGCTCTCTTAAAATGCCTACAAGATCGTCATTTTGCCAGTCGAATCAGAAAATGAGCTACCGACGACGGAGCTACGACAACCCGGAACGAAACTGCCTTGCACGATCTTTGATTGTCTTCGGAACAATCGTTCCAACGAGTCGCATGATCCAGTTATCTCAATGGAATAATGGTCTTTCGAGCTTTCCTAAGCACGTTATGGAGAATGAAACCATAAGAGAGTATGAGGGGGAGTGAGAGATTTATCCATAGAGAAAGAGAGAGAGAGAGGAGGAGAGAGAGAGAGAGAGAGAGAGAGAGAGAGAGAGAGAGAGAGAGAGAGAGAGAGAGACATTTATGATGCTTTGGCATGCACATACCATGAGGCAATTTCACTACAATATATACAAATATTGCAAAATTATAATAAGCATAAAATTTGTATTACTAACACGCTTAACTATGGGGTTCTCTTCTACATTCTACAATGTTACTTATTCTCCTTTCTTATATTATTTATATTGTTATATTACTCAGGCAGAGAGAGAGAGAGAGAGAGAGAGAGAGAGAGAGAGAGAGAGAGACATTTATGATGCTTTGGCATGCACATACCATGAGGCAATTTCACTACAATATATACAAATATTGCAAAATTATAATAAGCATAAAATTTGTATTACTAACACGCTTAACTATGGGGTTCTCTTCTACATTCTACAATGTTACTTATTCTCCTTTCTTATATTATTTATATTGTTATATTACTCAGGCAGAGAGAGAGAGAGAGAGAGAGAGAGAGAGAGAGAGAGAGAGAGAGAGAGAGAGAGAGAGATTGATTGATTGATTGAATTTATTATGATCCTGTTAAACTTTCGGGCAAATGAAGATATAATATGAATCATATAAGCATAAACAACCGAAGCACGAAAGAATACGAAATAATAATGATTCTAATTATAATAAGAATGCAATTAAAACATAAGAGCAACGGAGTAGCAAACGCAAGCTTACTAGATAAAAATGATATTAAGCATACACTTTAAAGAAAATATAGAAAACGAGATAACAATATCAAGTAAACATGATGAACGAAATAATTCGCATATAATAAAGGACGTCACAAAATGACCTGACATTTTTAACTGCACGCCATTTATTTTGTGGCGAACATAGAGCACTCTTCTTGACAACTGGCACCAGGAAGTATTGACGGTCA